>CM060941.1:877355110-877669357 GCA_030765085.1 Allium cepa
GCTCGCGTCAAAATGTCTAAAATTTTGATACGATCCTAGCGGATCAAACCGTGCATGAAACGGACCTCGTATGTAAAAGTTATGATAGTTATAACATTTGAAAATTAAATTTAAATAATAAAAAAAAAAGAAAACGCACCCAGCACCAAGAGCCACGCCACCATCATCAAAACCCTATCTCATTCAACCCGATGCCTGTAGCCGCCATGAAACTTAACGAACGCTCGCCACTTCGATCGCCAAGTGCCAGATCAGGCGACGTCACCACCATCTCCAGGCCGAAGAGCCCCCTCCGATCCCACCATGCCAGATCCGGCCTCACCAGACGCCGTGCGACTGCCGCTGCTTCCTAGACTAACCACGGCGAAATTGAGCAACTTCAGGCCCAAATAGTCGTACCGATCTTCATGCCTCGACACCCTTTACACATTGCCACCACCCGATCGTCGTATAATCGATAATTCACCGCACAGTCCAACGACCACAAACGAACACCGAAACTTCTTCACCCAATTGTGGCCACATAGAAAGCCAAAATGAGAAACAGACTGCAGATCTGAGTTGCGCTCGTTGAGAGCTTCGAAATGATACATAATTTGATAGGGTTTGGAGGAGTTTGATTTTGGAATTGATTTTTGATTTGCAATTTGGGGATTAGGGTTTACATCCATTGAGAAGGAGAAGCCATAAACAATTGTATGTAAAGATAATAAGAAAATAAGAATAGCTAGGGTTTGTAACGAGCTATTTATAGGCAGAGCTGAAAAATAGAATGAATGGACAAGATTGATTTGCACGTTAAACAATTAATGACCCGAAAAACCCATTCTGACTCCGGAACGAAAAAGGGTCAACCCATATGTCAAAATAGACGTTTTCGACATTTTTAAATTCAATGGAACAGATTTCAAGTCCAAATTCCATCGTATGAAGTAGTCAGCTTAGAATCAGCTTATTTCAAATTGATTTCAATTAAAGTCAAATAAAATATATTTCTAAGCGTCTCGAGTATGTACAATCAAACAGTAAGTCTGATCGCTATAAAACTTGAAATCTTACAATAATTCACCGTTAAGGATCCGATGAAACTAGTTTCAGCAAAATCCGAGACAGCTTCCAAATTTGCTATATCTAACATTAATTAAATAAATTAATATTAAATTAATTAACTCACTTTTTAATTCGATATTTGTAAACTAACAAATTTCATCATATTTGATTACTATGACATTTACAGTAATATAATACAAGTTTACGTAAAAGTATAGTGTTGAAAATACAGTGTTCAGTTTCAACTACAATAATTCTAATCAATGAAAATTTAATTCCAACAAATTGATTAAATTTTATTTTAATTCCTTCTTATTCAATCAATTATTACTCTAATAACATAGTTAACTTTTTTTGATATGTTATTACATTAATACTCTTCAATTTCCATCTTTTAATTGTATTAACCACTATATTTCCATTATATTGAAATTTTGTCAATTTCACACGTTAATTATAATTTAAAATCCCAATCAATTTTGTTTATCTTGGTTTCATTCCTTCATTGAGTCAATTATTACCTTATGAATAAAATTAACATTTTTATTTATTTTATTACATTCACACTTTTAGTTATTGTATTAAATCACATAAGTGTAACATTTAATTCCGTTCACTTAAATGATTTCTAATTTAACTTAACGGACTAAATAAATAGGTAGCATATAATAGTTGTTACCATTAACTTTTAGTCACACTAACAAGTTATTATTTACAACTAAATGTTACTATTACTTACCTAACATGGATTTTATTCAATTACCATTAGTTATATATATTATTTCATTAATTGATTCAATATCTATACTTGTTTTCTTATATTTACTTTATAACCAGGTATAACCATTAAATCAGTTCGATGGATTGGATTTTCATTAAAATTGTTATGATTAACTTAAATTAACATTGTTATATTTCATTCTATTTATTATTTCATTCGTATCACAAAATTTTATTTCTCCTAATATTAAATCACTAAAATCATACTAAAATAACAAATTTTTAATTGTCGAAATCTATGGGTCGTTACAAGGTCATGGGCAAAGGAATGGTCACTTAACTAACTAGTGTCTCTTGGTTAACCAAGGGCCGTTAGACCAAACAAACCCAATGTGCCTTAGCCAAATAAAACCCAGCTAAACACTACCAATTCATGTTAATTTTTCAAAGTAATTCAAATTTTTGGAGCAATAGGAATTTGATTTTGATGAAATGAAAAGTGAAGGGAAAATCAGAATACAGTCTAGTATCGTATAGAATGAATAAAATTTTAGAATTCAAATTTAAAATTTTCAAACGAAAGTCAATCTTTGACTAAGTTTGACCAAAATTTGAAATTTCACAAAAAATTTATTCTATTAAATTTGGTAAAATAAAACACTCAACCACACAAATTTAATTTTTTTGTTTGAATTTTATTTAAATTCAAAATACTGCCATTTTAAAGTTGATGAAAGTTACAGATCGTTACACTTTATCGTAATTAAAAGATGTAATATCAATTAATGCAATATTATTTTGTTTCCCCTTACGATATTTAAAAGGTTAAATGCCATTAACTACGCATCCAATTCTCATCCAGTTACATTCAAACCTATGTTATCATCCTTATTATTCAATCAACAATACCTTATGAATTATATTAACATAAGTTTATATTTTATTACATTCATTATTTTACCATTAACATCTTTTTCCATATTAACTGTAATAATTAATTGCATAAATTTTCATCGATTTCCAAATTAATTCCACACATATTAAATAATGAGATGATAAATGAACAATTGTTACCTTTAAGTAATTTAATCATATTTATAAGCGTATTATCTACCACAAATGTTATGACTACTTACACATCACCAATTATTCAATTTCAACTAACAACATATGAATCCAACATTCAATTGGCTTAATTCCATTAATTACCCATTTAATATTCAAACGGACAAATTAATGAGAAGATAATTACAATCATCGTTTATAATAATAGTTCATATCCATTATCTTATCATTTACAACCAAGGGTTATAACAAAATGATTTTATATTCTATATTAACATATTCCAATAAATTACATATAATCTCATCATTAAATGCATCGTTTAATTTATTTCATTATTTACGATTATAACAAAATAACCGTACAATCCATTTCAATTGATTGAAATTACATTAAATACTTATCAGTAGAATTCAAACAACATCACTGATTTCATATTTAATATTAGCCAATTCTAATTGATTACATATAATTTTAACATTCAATGTATTTCCTTGTTTACATTTTATAACCAATTGTAACTTTACAATCATTTCAACTAACTGGAATTACATTAAAATAGTTAGCAATTACCTTAAATTAACATTACTAACATTACATTCTACTTATTACTCTCGTTATAAAATCACAAATATATTTTTCTTTCAATATTAATTCTAAAATCTTATTTAAGTAATATTTTATTTATCGAAAAAATACGGGTCGTTACAAGCAATGTAACACAAGTGATAAGTATGATGCACTTCTACATGCAATTGTTATGGAATGCAACAATTACATGCAACAATCATAGCACTCCATTTAATTATTAAAGTTTGTACGATGTACATATATCATTTGTACACAATATCAATTATGATCACTTGCTTACACAAATTCCACTTTCGAACTAGTACTGATAACCCAACCACTATAGTGCGCACTTTGATCCGGTTCCTTTATTAGAAATCTTCGTTCTCCTTGCATAGCCATGAACTATGATAGAAAACTTCAAATTCATATCAAAAATTCGTATCAAATGTTCGCCATCAAGAATCGAGCGAAAAATTCTAATTCGGACTGGTGTAAATTACTATAAATCATGTATACGACTTGGGATCAGAATTGTTGTGCGAATAAAATGATCTACACATAACTTACGTATTTTATTCTACTGGTTTCTTTACCACATCATTACTTATATTTATAAAGGAACTATCGAAAACCTTAAATCCATTATTTATAAATTTATTAGTTTAATCTCAAAATACTTTTCAAATATTATTAATAAATCAATAATCATTAACTTTAACTTTGTTTTATTGAATTAATAACTTTTCACAATATTTACAACATTGACAATTAACTTTTAGATCATATCGTGCATAAATAACACATCTTTTAAACATTTTTAAAGTTTTAAGAAAAGAAAATAATAATAATCAAATATCCTTTATATAATACTTTTATCAAAATACTTTTATAATTGGTGTTATAACAAGTTTATCCTCGTTCTTACAGGCTCTGGTCGTACGTTTGATCAGGTGCAAGATTAGAAATCTCCAAGTACATAGTAGACTTGTTTCAATACCCTGTGAAAATACTTTAAAACAGATATGAAAAGTACCGCTCGAACACCACGGATCGCAGTACGCAATGGTTACGCGCTATCCCAGCAGAATCCATTTGTACCGTAGGTAATCTCTACCCTCGATTTACGCTACAATCTAAAAAAATAACGCTGTAGATAGCAGTACGCAATGGTTACGTCATTATCCCAACAGAATCCATTTGTACTGTATGTAATCTCTACCCTTGATTTACGCTATGATCTAAATCATAAGACCATGGGTTACGCTATGGAATTCGAAGGAACTCATGAGTTAATGTCCAAACAACCAAAAACCAAATCAGTAGAATGAACCCACAAAGTGGATTACTGAATTTCACAGAGGGAACTTCCTATATCTCCAATTTCAAAGTGTATCATAATATACATAATACCTTTTCAAAATCATAACTTCAAATATCACACTTATATAAATTCCATTATGTATAAGATTTCATTTCCAAATTTAGTACTTTCCAAATCAATAGTCCCGAATATACCATATCATTCTTATATAAATTGCATTATAAAAGATTATTGCTTTTTAGATTGAATACCTTCCAAAATCAATAGTTTTCGAAATAATGTGACGACCCAGATTCCAGCGCTCGAAAATCGACATCCATAATTCACCCTTATTCGAATGCCGCTGATTCAATCATTGAAATCCGATTTGCCAGATCTTATAACAATATTAGGTGATAGCAACACAACAGAAATAGAAAGAATAATTTTATTGATACACAACAATAGATACAACATGATACAATATGAAGTGATCAACATTATCAAAGATAGATACAATAGCGGAAAAACAAACAGTGGAAAACAGCAGCAATAGCAGCGGAAAGATAACATCTTCAACGCCGAGCTCCAAACCACAAGCTCGTACCACCATCATGCTGAAGTTAAGCATACTCGGTGCACAATGCAATTGCCAAAAACCAAAGACTCCAAAGACTTCCAAAAGCTACACCTATTAGCTGACTATCTGATAACCTGACTATAGGCTGCCCGTATGGAAAATTGTGGGCACCCAGAGTTTAGAAAGGGAAAAATAAACTCCAGGTCAGTCATGGGGCTGGTGTAAGAAAAAAAAACAGTTGTTTGAACAAAAAAAAGAAATAGAAAGAAATTCGCTATGCTTTTTGGAAAATGAAACTACCATAAGGCCTCCCGCCACACACACAATGCAATCACACACTTGGAGGAGATTTATCCTTAAGATAGTCAAACATGCTTGATACACGAAAATCCTTTTGATACTATTATTAGTGCATAGTGTAGAAAACATTTGCAAGTATAATATTAATCTTAGCCAGCATACGTAACATTATAGTATGCCTACTATAGCTACCATGTTAAATGGCAGGTTCTACAACTAAAATGGTATAGCGCGCATATTGGGTGATTCGATTACCAAAAAATGGCCAAGCCTAAGGAACTTCCTTCACCGAATGGGTACGCCTCTGGAGGGACACCCCGAGAACTTAACCAGCTCTCTGCCAATACAAGGCCAAGTTAGCTCTGTAACTAGGTAACTAACTGTCATGAGTATGCCATCCCCCGGTCATCACCGACCTTTATCCCGGGAGTCACCAACAAATTGCAGCAACCACATAAGTTAAATATCTGGGCTCCATACCATGGTACCACTTTTTTATCCAGAAGGAAATGCACATACCCTAAGGGGCGCGACCCCCGTAACCTTGTCGCATCCTACCTGTTTCGACCATTTTCGAGGTATGAGGTTCAACGAAGTCTAGTCCCACAAAGCTATTCTTTTCACAAAAGCCATGCTTCGATCAACAAATGATCAGCACTTAGCAAGCCACATTACCAAATTGGGAATATATCACTAGTAACCATCAACTACATAACCTTTAAGCTCGTACGTCTCAAAGAAGGGTGTAAAGCTAAGAGAATTAATTCTCTGCCACCAAACAGAAATGTATTTGATAGAAACTAGCTTTACATCTCAAAGTGTAACGTTGGACATACGTCCAAACAAGTCCATTCTGGGTTTGAATGGAACCGAAGGCACTTCAAAAAAGCCCTTGCAAATTCGGGTATCCACGATGACCGGACTCCCCATCACATATAGAGATCTCTATAACGAAGCAAATCAGTGCAGATACAATCGACAGGTAATCCTTTCGTTCTCGAAAATACCCGGTTTTCAACCACCGTCTTCAATTGCTATCCATTTCGTCGTATCATTATTTAGAATGGGTTTTATGACATAAAGTCCTCTTCCGACTAAACCGAATAATGAGCGTTTATTTTAAAAGCATATACATATATTGGGATCTTAGTTAAGTCACAATTTTTAGCCCAAAACCTTTTCTTTTGAATGGTTTAAACAATTTTCCGCTTTTAATCTTTTCAAAAGATTCACCCTTGAAGTTCCCCTAAAATTTGAAAACAAAGTTCACTAAAATCTTTAACCAAGATTCATTCATAGCTTTCAAAACTATTTCCATTCAAAATTTGATTTACACACAACTTGAAATTCTTTAACAAAAACTAGAAATTCATTATTTATATGAAAGCTATTATCATTTGAAAACAAATGTCTTTCGTTTCGAAAAAAACTGATTAAATTTAATCAAGTTATAGCCTTTCAAAGTATACATTGGAAAATAAGCGAACTTCCATATTCTCGGCAAGTTCTATTTGAATTAAATTCAAATTCCCAAAATACTTCTTTTTAAAACTACTTTTAAAATGGTTTTAAAATCCATATCTATAAATTATATAACCTGTATAACCCTTTTTCAAACCATATTATTATTTTATTTTCTAAACATTAACAAGCCATTCAAAATAATTTTTAACTTCAAAACTCCATTCCAAAAGTTCTTCATATTCAAGTTAATTCCACTTCCAAACCATTTTGGATTCAAAATTCAACTTTTAAAACCATTTTGAATAAAATAATATTAAATTCAAAAACCCATGGCTTAACCAATTTCCTGTGAAATCCATATTTCTATGTGTGTTGTGTGTAGTCCAGGAGTTTCACAGGCAACAATAAAATATCACAACCGTCATTAATTCAAGCACAACAATATCGATAAGCGGTATAATCTTATAACGCTTACCTTTTTTTTGGCAAGGCCGACGGGGTTAGATGGTCCCCGACCACTTTATTGCTACACCAATCAGAACATAACACTTACAACAGTGAGCAAAGATCATAGAAGACAGTGGAAGACTAGGCGCAACAAGCACAAAGGGAAACAAAATACAGGAAATAAAAAAAGAAGATACATACACAGTTAATACATTTGGAACGCGTCAAGTATGCCTGGGTCAAAGGAGAAGGAAAGCATACTCATAGCAGATTTGATCTCGTGAACTATCCACTGCTTGAACAAATCATCTGATTTTGCTTTGATGGCATCAAACAATCTCATGTTATGCTCTCTCCATATTGAGCCAATGAAACTCTTCATCACAATGGTAAATATACGCTTTCCTCTGTGCTTGTGTCCAGATTTCGCATGGATCCTTTCCCACTCAATCTGGTTATCATGAGAGACATTAGTTCTTTGTAGCTTCGCCATCACGACAGTCCATACTTCCTCAATAAATGGGCATTCAAAGAACAAGTGTTCAACTGTCTCAGGTTGGTTACAGCAGAATATACAGTAAATATTGACACTCATGCCCATGCAAGCTAGTTTTGCTTTGGACAGTAACGCACGATTAAGAACTTTCCAAAACAATAGATTTTCTCTCATACTACTATCGTTATTCCATGTCCGCTTCCACCATCTCCATGTTGGACGTGTTCTATTCTTCATCATGAACTCATAAGCGACTCCAATTTTGAATCTAGTCTTTTTGTCTCCCCAAACCAGACAAACAGATGTAGAGGACAGCGGAGTAAACAATCTCATTTTGTTCCATATATTTTGTATTCGCTGATTGGAAGAAAAATGACGAGTACTTTGGTGATTATAGAGGACATCCCTGACCTTTGTCGCCGAGTGAAGCCCAGTCTACTGAATCTCACTGTACGTTAGGTGACGACGCAGAATGAACCACTTGTCTAACCATGGATCGTCCCAGAAACTCACACTGTAAGTTGGGTTGGAGTTCAATTGTATAAGAGGGAGAAACTTCTCCTTTATTTTGAATATACTCTTCCACGTCCAGCTTAAGTTTTGAGGCTTAGACATGTTCCACAAACTCCTACCTCTTATCATATTTCTGCCAGACCATATAGCCCATAGGCTGTCTGAACAATTATAGTAGGTGTCAATATGTTTCGCAATATGTTCCATTGTTTGAAGTTGAATGTACCAAGACCCCCCTTATTTATTGGCCTCTCAACTCTGCCAAATTTTATAGGAGCTATGTATCTGCCCGTAGTTTTGCCCTTCCATAGGAATTTCATAAAGGCACTTCTGATCATATTTATCAACTTAAAAGGGAGAATGAATGTTCTTGACCAGTACACTTGCATTGAAAATATTACCGACTTTATTGGAGTTAGCCTTCCTGCTTGACTAAGAGTCCTGGTGGTCCAGCAATTCAGTCTCGCTATTATCTTCTCATAAAGTGGAAGACATTGAGTAGTTGAGATTTTTGATGTTGAGAGAGGTAGCCCTAGGTATGAAACAGTGTTAGAGTTAAGTGTCAAGCCAGTAATATAAGTAATATGAGCGCACTGTTCATTACTTACTCCATCCATTATGATGTCTGATTTATTGAGATTGACCTTTAATCCCGTCATAGTATTGAACTGATCAAGTGTATTCATAATGTTCCTGACGGTGTTGATGTCAGGAGTACAAAACACAACTAAATCATCAGCAAACATTAAAGCAGAGATTTGCGTTTCATTACATGCTGGATGAAGCTTAAATTTTCCTTGGTTTATAAGTTTATCAAACATCCTCGTAAGAAGTTCCATGACCATAATGAAAACATAAGCAGATAGCGGATCTCCCTGCCTAATGCCTTGCTTACTATCAAAAAAACCCTCTGTCATACCATTGACAGTGACTGAATAGGTCGGAGAGGAGATACATTCATATATCCAAGATATAAAGTGTGGTGGGAAGTTCATATATCCCATGATTCGAACAATACCATCCTATTGCAGCATGTCAAAAACTTTCATGATGTCAAGCTTCATCATCGCTTTCGGAGGAGAATTCTTACATTTATATCCCTTAATAAGTTCATGAGAGAGAAGGACATGATCCAGAATGTTTCTACCTGGAAGGAAGGCAGCTTGATTTTTGGAGACAATTTTAGGTAGGACATGCTTATGTCTTGTAGCAATGACCTTAGAGATGCATTTATATATTGTATTACAGCACGAAATAAGGCGGAATTCTTTGACACAGTGAGCATTCTTAAGTTTGGATATTAGTGCTATATTGGTGTAATTATATGACCTGAAGATTTTACACTTTTTGAAGAATAGGAGTATAGAATTGCATACATTAGCTGAGACAATCGACCAACATGAAGTGTAGAATAGTGCGTTCAACCCATCTGGGCCACCACACGAATTAGTGTTAAGAGAAAACATAGCTTGTTTTATTTCTTCTGGGGTGACTTCATTGCATAGGAAGCTATAATCATCTGCATTAAGTCTAGGCATGAGGTTAGAAGGGATCAGATCGATACTAGGAATGAAATTGTTTGTGTTGCTGTACATGGCAGAGAAATGATTAACAAAAGCTTTCTGGACTTCATCAGGTGTTGTGTATAGAATGCCTTCCATATCATAGATAGTAGTAATGTTTTCTCTTCTTTGATTATTCTTGAGACTTGCATGAAAGTAAGCACTATTTCTATCTCCTTTTTCCCCCCATTTTATTCTCGATTTCTGCCTTATCATATCGTTTTCTTTAGCTAACACTTCATAGTATTGCTGAGACAAAGCACTTTCAGATGATGTGAGGTTTGCATTATTAACATTAGACATCATTGTTGTTTGGACCTCAATAAGCTTTTCTTTTATTAATGAGCTCATTTTATCACCTTTGCCAAATCTTTTAAACGCCCACTGTTTCAAGACTTTCTTCATCTCTTTTATTTTTTCCTGCAAAACAAACAAGTGATTACCATTTTTAGTTTTGTTCCAAGCTGTAAACACAGTAGATTTGTAGTCAGGTTCAAAAGCCCAAGAATTAAAAAAATTAAAATTTGTTTTTCCCCTCTTGTCCGCTCCACGAAGGTGAATAATTTGTGGTGAGTGATCTGATAGGAGAGGAGGAGGGAGATGGTTGAAGAGGAGAGGCCATCTGTTAAGGGCGAATATATATATATCTTTCATTCATAGATAAATATATATAAATTCATCGCAGATAAATAAACCACAGTTCACAGCTCAATCCACACAATTCATATCACAGAATGTCACACATCAGAGATATCAAACAATTCAAAGCAGTCGATACAATCCAAACATCTATAAGTAAGATCAATTAATCACCTGAACATAATTAATTTAAACCAGATTAATCACTTATGAAAAAAATTACTAATCCGGGTTAATTAACATTAATTAATTACAAACCATTTATTATTATTTTAATTAGTGAAATTAATTAATCAACCTTAATTACCCATCTTAATTAATTATTCCTTAATTGACACATAAATAAATTTACCTAATTTAACTACATAATTAGTTAACCCTCAATTAATTTCATTAAGTAATTATCTTTAAATCATAAATTAATTAACCATTAATTATCAATTAATTCGCCTTTAATCATTAATTGTCATTTAATTACTTTCATTAAGTAATAAATCTTTTAAATTACTCAATTAATTAACCTTAAATTAATAATCAATTATCCTAGATTACTTTCATTAAGTAATTAAGCTTTAAATCAACCTTTAATTATTCATTAATTAACCTTTAATTAACAATTAATTAACCCTTGATCACTAATCAATTAATCCTTTAATCAATAATTATTTATCCTTTAATTAATAATTATTTAACCTTTAATCAATAATTAATTAACTTTCAATTAATTTCATTAAGTAATTACCCTTTAATTACTTATATTAGTTAATCAACCTTTAATTACATTAGGGTAATTAACCTTTAAGTAATCACATTAAGTAATTAATCTTTAATCACTTAAATTGATTAATGATCTTTTAATTACTCAAGATCCTAATAAATCAAAGATAAATCATTATCTTATTTTATTTCTTAATTATCATTTAAAACTTTATTTAACAAACCTTGAAAATAAATTATTATTAACACATAAATTTACGCAAAATTATTAAGTTAATTAAAACCATCATCTTTTAACTACTTAAATATACCATTTAAATTTATTTTAAATAAACTTAAGAATTCATTTAAATAAAGAATTTAAAACACTTGAACTTAATTAAGTTAAAATAATTTATTTAAAACTTTAACTAATTCAAAAACTAGTATAAAACATTTATTATTATTATTTAATTAAGAAAGTGTTTAAAACTAGATTAAATTTAAAATTTGAAAAACTTGTTTTGTTTTAAAAATCAAAAACTGTTTAAACACAAACCCGAGACGACTCCAGGTATCAACCCAAGCGAGATGCCAATTTCCTCGAGTCCATCCCTGAGAAAACCTCGCTTTCTTTTTTACTTTTTTTTTATTTTAAACTTTGTTTTGGTTTAAACCTGTAATACTCACGAACACACCCGTAACCTAACTCGAGCTATACATAGATTTCCCCGAGATCCACTTCGAGTTCCCACTTCCTTCTCCTTCTTCCCAACCTACTGACACACACAGATGCACATATACGTGCAGAAATGATCAGAGCTTCTCCGATCATCGCCGCAAGCATCGACACATCACCGAACACTTCCCCTAACGATCTGATCACCCAGAATCCTGAGTTCATCTGGAAAACGAAAACGAACTTCTCGACCTCACTGAAACCCAAACCCTATCAACAAGATCTTCCCCGCACTATCACCTCCGACCACCTGGAACCACGCCAGCCTACCCAGACCTTCGCCTCAAACTCGAGCTTCGATCCCACTACCACTGAACGATTCTGATTCACCCTGGATGCTGCAGTAATCCAATTTCTAACATCAATTAAAACTAGGTTTAAAACCTAAATCATCGTCGTACTTCCACTCTGATCATCTAAAAAATCTCCAAGCATTTTTCCTGAGTTCCCCCAACTTCCAGCTACCTCCAGCTATGATAGCGACCCACTCTGATCAACTCGAGACATCTCCGTTTTTACAAACTTAAAAATCATGAATTTATTATCAAAATTCACCAAATTTCCATTCGAATCCGATTCAATACTCAAAATTTGAAATTAAGATGATCAATTTTCGACTTATATCGGATCTACAAAGTAAATTTCTATTTTCAAAATATTTTCTGAATATTCCTACTTGAAGCACTTTTTTAAAATGAATTTACATTGTTATAAACATTTTTCATTTAGAAATCATAGTCTAAATTCGTTTGGATAAGGAGATATGAATTTTATTGGGTGAACTGGAGCCTGTAATATAAACAGAGAAGTATATATATATGTTTATACGGACATGCACATTCAATTGCTTCATATTTTAATATACATGCAAGCATATTTGTATCTATACAAAAAGCTTTTTCAATACACTTCAAGTATCAATCACAGACAATCAAGATTTGTAAACAAATTTAAATAGTTCGCTCAACTGGAACATGAACTAGAGAAACGTTGAAAACCTGGAATGTTTGTTTTGATTTCTAAAATTCCAGAAAATGATCTGAAAATTGTATATGATCTAGAACTTTTTGATCTGAAGCTTGATGCTTATTTGAAATGATCAGTGTTTCTTTGTATTTGAATTTGAACTAGGCTTGATCTTTGAAAAACTGGAACTTGTTTAGTTGCTTGATTAACTGAGATAATCTTTGCTTTGAATCTATAATTTCAGTTTGAAAATAGAAAGAGGTGTTTGCTTTAAATTTTGTTTTTTGAAAATCTGGAATGCTTTGTTTCTGCTGAGATGATTTTCATTTTCTCATGTTTGCATGTTTTCTTTTCTCTGATTTTTTAAGTTTCCAGTTTTAAATTGATTTTGACCAGGTTTTGATTTGAATGGATTAAAGAAAAATGAGAAGGAAAGAGAGGTAGAAATATATACATAACCTTGTTTCTTTTTATCCATTACTTAAAAGAAAGTAATGACATTTGTAAATTTGCATGATAAATTAGATAACACTTGTAATTTACATGGCGAATTACTTAACACTTGTTAAACTTCATATTTAAATTACATTTGTTAATTATCATATTAAAATGCCTACACATGTAATTTGCATGTATAAAAGGTTTTAGATATGATTTTATAAAACCTTCTCAATTTGTTTATATATATGTGTGTGTGTGTGTATTTCTTTTTATATTTTCTAAATGCAATAAATGCATTTCTTTTTATATATTTTTGTACAACCGTAAAGAAAATGATTTTAAAATCTAAATATACCTTAATAAATTATTTATATATATATAGATATTACAATTTAATCCTTAAATAGCTTTTGAAAATTTGTTATACTAAATTCAAATATAACTTCCAAATCACCATGTATATATATATAATATATACAAAATTAGAAAACAAACTTTTATACATTTAAAATATAGTGTTTTCAAATCCAATATATTTATAAGATTTTTAATTTTTCATTTCAAATCAAAAATTCAATTTACTATCAATATATATATATATATAAACACATATCTTATTTATTTGGAAAATTTTAATTTGGGTTAAAAACGGAATCGTTATAGATTCCCCCCTTAAGAAAATTTCGTCCCCGAAATTTGCTAGACAGGGAGATAAACAAAATGTATGAACATATCAAATATAGAGAATTGGCTTACTAGATCAAGCTGAATATCTCTTCTATATTGGCTTACCGAATCAGAATATCATCAATAAATACGTGAATGAATTTTATGAAATATCAGGTCTACGAATAATGCAGGGGCATTGGTTAGCCCAAAGGGATAACTAACCATTCATAGAATATATCGGAACCCCAAAGAATAGACAAATAGATACAATCTAATTTTAACTTCATATTTTGTTAACCAATTTTTTTCGATTAAAATCTCAAATTCATTAAAGTTAAGAACGAAAAGTTGATAAAAAACTGATGAAAAGAATATGAAATAGGAACGTAACAAAGATTCGCAAGGCTACCACCACACCAAAGCTTCTTCTTGTAACTGCCAGGAAGCCATCAAAGAATTGAAATTGGATGATGAACAAAAGAGATTGATGGAAAAAGATTGTTCCTTGTTGTTATAGGATATCGACCATTTGTAGTTGTACTCCTCTGTCCCTTATCTCGTCCTCTTCTTGCACTCATTCTCACTATCGGTGAATAGCAAGAGAATTTACCGAGGCATACAGATCGATATCTTAGGGATATACTCATTCTAGGGCATTTATAACCTATCTCTAATGAGTCACCTAATGTGTTATACTCTAAAGCTAAAGTTCTTACTCAACCTTTAGCTCTGATACCACATGTGACGACCCAGATTCCAGCACTTGAAAATCGACATCCATACTTCACCTGTATTCGAATGCCGTAGATTCAACCGTTGAAATCTGATTCGCCAGAGCTTATAACAACATTAGGTGATAACAACACAACGGAAACAGAAAGAATAATTTTATTGATACACAACAATCGATACAACATGATTTAATATAAAGGGATCAACATTATCGGAGACAGATACAATAGCGGAAAAACAAACAGCGGAAAACAACAACAATAGCAGCGGAAAGATAACATCTTCAATACCAAGCTCCAAACCACAAGCTCGAACCACCATCGTGCTGAAGTGAAGCAAACTCGGTGCACAATGCGATCGCCAAAATCCAAAGACTCCAAAAGTTGCCAAAAGCTACACCTACTAGCTGACTATCGGATAACCTGACTCTACGTTAGCCGTGTGGAAAATTGTAGGCACCCAGAGTTTAGAAATGGAACAATAAACTCCAGGTCATTCATGGGACCGGTGTGAGAAAACAAAAAAAGTTGTTTGAACAAAAACAAACAAAAAGAAATAGAAAGAAATTCGCTATGCTTTTTCAAAAATGAAACTACCATATGGCCTCCCGCTACACACATAATGCAATCGCACACTTAGAGGAGATTTCTCCTTATGATAGTCAAACATGCTTGATACGCGAAAATCCTTTTGATATTATTTATAGTGCATAGTGTAGAAAACATTTGCAAGTATAATATTAATCTTAGCCAGCATACGTACCATTATAGTATGCCTACTATAGCTACCATGTTAAATGGCAGGTTCTGAAAATAAAACCGTACAGGGGCGCGTATTGGGTGATTGGATTTCCAACAAATGGCTAAGGCTAAGGAACTTCCTTCACCGAGTGGGTAAGCCTCTAGAGGGACACCCGAGAACTTAACTAGCTCTCTGCCAACACAAGGCCGGGTTACCTCTGTAACTAGGTAACTAACTGTCACGAGCATGCCATCCCCCGGTCATCACCGACCTTTATTCCGGGATTCACCAACAAATTGCAACAACCACATAAGTTAAATATCTGGGCTCCACTCCATGATACCACTTTTTATCCAGAAGGAAATGCACATACCCTAAGGGGAGCGACCCCCGTAACCTTGTCGCATCCTTCCTCTTTCGACCATTTCCGGGGTGTGAGGTTCAACGAAGACTCGTCCCACAAAGCTACGCTTTTCACAAAAGCCATGCTTCGATCAACAAATGATCAGCACTTAGCATGCCACATTACCAAATTGGCAATATATCACTAGTAACCATCAACTACATAACCTCTGAGCTCATACGTCTCAGAGAAGGGTGTTAAGCTAAGAGAATAAATTCTTCGCTACCAAACAAAATGTATTTGATAGAAACTATCTTTACATCTCAAAGTGTAACGTCAGACATGCGTCCATACAAGTCCATTCTAGGTCTGAATGGAATCGAAGGATTTCAAAAAAGCCCTTGCAAATCCGGGTATCCACAATGCCGACCGGACTCCCCATCACATATGGAGATCTCTATACAGGAGCAACTCGGTGCAGAGACAATCGACAGGTAATCCTTTCGTTCTCGAAAATACCCGGTCTTCAACTACCATCTTCAATTGCTATCCATTTTGTCGTATCATTATTCGAAATGGGTTTTATGACATAAAGTCCTCTCCTGGCTAAACTGAATAATGGGCGCTTATTTTAAAAGCATATGGATATATTAGGATCTTAGTTAAGTCACAACTTCTAGCAAAAAACTTTTCCTTTTGAATGGTTTAAACAATTTTCCACTTTTAATCTTTTATAAAGATTCAACCTTGAAGATACTCTTAAATTTGGAAACAAAGTTCACCAAAATCTTTAACCAAGTTTCAGTTGTAGCTTTCAAAACTATTTCCATTTCAAATTTGATGTGCACACAACTTGAAATTCTTTTAACAAAAACTGGAAATTCTTTCTTTATATGAAAGCTATTATCATTTGAAAACAAAAGTCATTCGTTTTGGAAAAATCCGATCAAATTTACTCAAGTTATAGCCTTTCAAAGTATACATTGGAAAATCAGCGAACTGCCGTATTCTCGGCAAGTTCTATTTGAATTAAATTCAAATTCCCAAAATACTTCTTTTTAAAAATACTTTTAAAATGTTTTTAAAATCCATATCTATACATTATATAACCTGTATAACCCTTTTTCAAACCATATATTACTTTAATTTCCAAACTTTAACAAGCCATTCAAAATAATTTTAGCTTCAAAACTCCTTTCCAAAAGTTCTTCATATTCAACTCAATTCCACTTCCAAACCATTTTAGATTCAAAATTGAACTTTTAAATCCATTTTGAAAAAATAATATTAAATTCAAAAACCCATGACTTAACCAATTTCCCGTGAAGTCCATATTTGTGTGTGTTGTGTGTAGTCCAGAGGTTTCACAGGCAACAATAAAATGTCACAACCATCATCAATTCAAGCCCAACAATATCGATAAGCGGTATAACCCTATAACGCTTATCTTTCATTCACAAATAAATATATATAAATTCACCATAGATAAATAAACCACAGTTCACAGCTCAATCCACACAATTCATATCACAGAATGTCACAGATCAGAGATATCAAACAATTCAAAGCATTCAATACAATCCAAACATCTATGAGTATGATCAATTAATCACCTGATCATAATTAATTTAAACCAGATTAATCACTTATGAAAAAATTACCAATCCTGGTTAATTAACATTAATTACAAACCATCTATTATTATTTTAATTAATGAAATTAATTAATCAACCTTAATTACCCATCTTAATTAATTATCCTTAATTAATTATTCCTTAATTAATGACATAAATAAATTTACCTTAAGTTCACTACATAATTAATTAACCCTCAATTAATTTCAATAAGTAATTATCTTTTAATCATAAATTAATTAACCTTTAATTATTAATTAATTCACCTTTAATCATTAATTAATTCACCTTTAATCATTAATTATCTTTTAATTACTTTCATTAAGTAATAAATCTTTTAAATTACTTGATTAATTAACCTTAAATTATTAATCAATTATCCTTGATTACTTTCATTAAGTAATCAACCTTTAAATCAACCTTTAATTATTCATTAATTAACCTTTAATTAATAATTTATTAACCCTCAATCATTAATTAATTAATCCTTTAATCAATAATTATTTATCCTTTAATTAATAATTATCTAACCTTTAATCAATAATTAATTAACCTTTAATTAATTTCATTAAGTTATTAACCTTTATTTACTTATATTAATTAATCAACCTTTAGTAACATTAAGGTAATTAACCTTTAAGTAATCACATTAAGTAATTAACCTTTACTCACTTACATTAATTAACCATCTTTACTCAAGATCTTAATAAATCAAAGATAAATCATTATCTTATTTTATTTCTTAATTATCATTTAAAACTTTATTTTATAAACCTTCAAAATTAATTATTATCAACACATAAATTTACTCAAAATTCTTAAGTTAATTAAAACCATCATCTTTTAACTACTTAAATATAAAATTTACATTTATTTTAAATAAACTTAAGAATTCATTTAAATAAAGAATTTAAAACACTTGAACTTAATTAATTTAAATAATTTATTTAAAACTTTAATTAATTCCAAAACTAGTATAAAACATTTATTATTTTTATTTTTTTAGTTAAGAAAGTGTTTAAAACTTGATTAAATTTAAAATTTGAAAAACTTGTTTTATTTTAAAAATCAAAAACTATTTCAACACAAACCCGAGACGACTTCGGGTATCAACCCGAGCTAGAAGCCAATTTCCTCGAGTCCATCCTTGAGAAAACCACCTTTTTTTTAACTTTATTTTGGCTTAAACCTGTAATACTCACGAACACGCCTGTAACCTAACTCAAGCTATACCCCGATTTCCCCGAGATCCACTTCGAGTTCCCACCTCCTTCTCCTTCTTCCCAACCTATTGACATACACAGATGCACATACATATGCGCAGATGATCGGAGCTTCTCCGGTCATCCCACGAGCATCGACACATCACCGAACACCTCCGCTAACAATCTGATCACCCAAAACCTCGGGTTCATTTGGAAATCGAAAATGAACTTCTCGACCACACTGAAGCCCATACCCGATCACCTAAATCTTCCCCGTGCCACCGCCTCCGACCACCTGGAACCACGCCAACCTACCTAGACCTCCGCCTCAGACTCGAGCTTCGATCCCACTACCATCGAACGATTCCGATGCACCTTGGATGCTGCAGCAATCCAATTTCTAACATCGATTAAAACTAGTTTTAAAACCTAAATCACCGTCGTGCCTCCACTCCGATCATCTAGAAAATCTCCAAGCATATTTCCTGAGTTCCCCCGACTTCCAGCTACCTCCAGCTATGATAGCGACCCACTTCTCTTGGCCGATCGTTGACAATCCGAAAGATAAAATATGATCAACTTGAGACATCTCCATTTTTACAAACTTAAAAATCATGAATTTATTATCAAAATTCACCAAATTTACATTTGAATCTGATTCAATACTCAAAATTTGAAATTAAGATGATCAATTTTCGACTTATATCAGATCTACAATGTAAATTTCTATTTTCAAAATATTTTCTGAATATTCCTACTTGAAACACTTTTTTTTAAATGAACTTACATTGTTATAAACATTTTTCATTTAGAAATCATAGTCTAAATTTGTTTGGATAAGGAGATATGAATTTTATTGGGTGAACTAAAGCCTGTAATATAAACAGAAAAGTATATATATGTTTATACAGACATGCACGGCCAATTGCTTCATATTTTAATATACATGCAAGCGTATTTGAATCTATACAAACTTCTTTTTCAACATACTGCAAGTATCAATCATAGACAATCAAGTTTGTAAACAAATTTAAATAGTTTGCTCACCTGGAACATGAACCAGAGAAACTTTGAAAGGGGCATTCACTAGAAGGACAAACTTTGTAGTCCAATTAGTTCCTAGGACACACATCCATAAAAATTAATTTCAAGGCCAAAATCAGCAAAATAATTACTTTTAAGGACAAAGTAAGTAGTCCAATTACTTTTAAGGACATAAATTCATAGGTTTTTAGGCCTTAGAAACTAATTATTTTGCATTTTGTCCTTAAAAGTAATTGTTTCAGTTGTGTATCCTAGAAACTAATTGCACTTGCTAAAGAGGCCCTTGTGGCTAATTTCCACCTTTGAAAACCTGGAATGTTTGTTTTGATTTATGAAATTTTGGAAAATGATTTGGAAATTGTATTTGATTTGGAACTTTTTGATCTGAAGCTTGATGCTTATTTCAAATGATCTGTGTTTCTTCGTATTTGAATTTGAACTAGGCCTGATCTTTGAAAACTGGAACTTGTTTAGTTGCTTGATTAACTGAGATAATCTTTGCTTTGAATCTATAACTTTAGTTTGAAAATAGAAGAGGTGTTTGCTTTAAATTTTGTTTTTTGAAAATCTGGAATGCTTTGTTTCAGCTGAGATGATTTTCATTTTCTCAGGTTTTTGAGGTTTGTATGTTTTCGTTTCTCTAATTTTCTAAGTTTCTAGTTTTAAATTGATTTTGATCTGGCTTTGATTTGAATGGATTAAATAAAAATGAGAAGGAAAGAGAGGTTGAAATATATACGTGACCTTGTTTCTATTTTACCCATTACTTAAAAATAAAAAAGAAAGTAATGACATTTGTAAATTTGCATGATAAATTAGATAACACTTGTATGTTGCATGGCGAATTACTTAAAACTTGTTAAACTTCATATTCAAAAGAGTTACATTTAATAATTCTCGTATTAAAATGCCTACACATGTAATTTGCATGTATTAAAGGTTTTAGATATGATTTTATAAAATCTTTTCAATTTATATATATATATATATATATATATATATATTTCTTTTTATATTTTCTAAATTTAATAAATGCATTTCTTTTTATATATATTTATACAACCTTAAAGAAAATGATTTTAAAATCTAATTATACCTTAATAAATAATTAATATATGTATATATATTAGAATTTAATCCTTAAATAGCTTTTGAAAATTTATTATATTAAATTCAAATATAACTTCCAAATCACCATGTGTGTATATATATATAATATATACAAAATTAGAAAACAAACTTTTATTAATTTAAAATATAGTGTTTTCAATTCCAACATATTTATAAGATTTTTAATTTTGAATTTCAAATCAAAAATTCAATTTACAATCAATTTATATATAAACACATATCTTATTTATTTTGGAAAAATTTAAATTAATTCATAAATCAACCCAAAAATTTAAATTAATTACTAAATTTAATTTATCTCAAAAACGGGATCATTACAAATAACTTCATACTTATACCGACCTTTTTCATATAAGAATTGAAAGCTTCCAAATCACATATTTATATAGAGTCAAAGGTCTTCGAAATCAATTCATTTTCTAACATCAGCTCAGTTTCCAATCCATATATGATCTCAACAATCAAAAAAATAATTCAATCATATAGCATTCAAATTCAAAATTTTCCAAATTTTAAATTGATAGTTTTCCACAACTTCAATGTTATATTTATCAAATTCAGATAAAATCAAATTTCTTTCCAAATCAAATACTTTTCAATATCTTTTATTATAAAACATTTACTAGGCTCAAAATGTTTCTGAAAACAAACTCCATTATAAGCCTTTCAAAACAATTTTCCGTATTTATACAAAGTCAGAACTGCATAAAAAATCAATTTGCCAATAATAAGTTTTTGTAAATATTTACTATGCTTAAAACATTTCTTAAAACTCTTTTCGATTAAACCATCCCACAGCTAAATTTCATACTTGTATACTTCAATATAATCTTATATAATTCACTTATCAAAATATTTAACATTTTAAAACTTGTTCAACTTCTGTTAGTCTTTACTTTGAAAATTTCAAAACTAAACTTTATATACTTTCCAAAATAATTGGATTTGAAAACTAATTCTTAAATTGGAAGTGTTCGACTATTCAGGATAGTTGGGAAAATCAAATTCCTATACAAAATTGGAAATCGGTAATCAATCATCTCAACAAGACGCACAATCAATTGATCAATCAATCCTAATGCATAGGATACAGGTGTTCATCATATTATTCAATAGAAACTCGAGAACTAAACACCAGGTTTTATTTCAAACCGTTTGAAATAAATATAAACATATCTCTTTTGAATACCAAATCATAATTTAAGGATTCAAATCAAATCAGTTTCATTAAACAATCGAGTAGCAAAGTTACTAAAGTGGCCTCCACACTTTGGAACTCAAAATTGATGCCGATGATGTCGCGATCATCACCAAAATTATTTTCCAGCGACAGAAGTGAGTTTCGGACATTCATTTCTTTCAAATCTTTTGAAAATTCCCTTTGAATCATTTTCAAACCATTTATAAACATGTCTATTCGGAAAATACATTCAAATTACACAGTTATATATTTTCAGAATCTTAAAAACCAATTTCAAAAACTCTCGAAATTAAACTCTAAAATTTCCAGTTTGAATTTCTTTTTTAATCATAAATCATATTCGTATGAGTCATTATCTTATAGTATTCATTTCAAAAATCATAATTCTTTGTTTAGATTAAAAATAAATAACTTTAATCTAACAATCAATTTTTAACCCAACATTGTCGTCGAACGCCCTACAGTTAAATTATGAAACTTTATTAACAAGGTGTTCATCCCAACATTCCCAAAAGATTACAGTTTCTACCCTTCCCATGCGTGAAAAGGTAAATTACTTACAACTGGTTATGCACTATTCAAAAGTCAACAACAAAAGTCAAATGCTCATAAACTGGACGAGCACAGCTAACTAATCAGTAAATGATAATATGTACAATCATATCAATCGATCATTCAACCAGCAAAGAGATAACATCAAATCATCATCAAACAGTCACCAATGATTTATCATTTTATAGAGTTATTTCTTTTGTATTCTAAATATAATCTAGGTTAAAATCATTTGACTTATTAATTTCAATTATTTTATATCGCTAACAAATACGCTTTCTCTTATACATATATACACTCAATGAGCTTATCCTACAGGTTTAGGTATACACTAAACCAAAGCTCTTATATCAACTATGACGACCTACCTTTTTGGATAATTTAAGTCAATGGTAAACCACACATGTCTAACTCAAACCATCCAAAAGAGCTAATTATCGATGGGGTTTAATGAAGAAAAAAAGAAAAAAAAGAAAAGCAATACATAGAATCTCGCAGCGGAATGACAAAATATAATAATCAAATAAAACATGTCATGAAGCTATTTGTAATAAACATTTGATTACATACTTTTAGGACATCAATCGGAGTGCAATAAACAAACATACCAAATAACGTAGTGGAAAAATATTTATAAATACGGTCTTCAAACTCCATCTTCATCTTCAAGAAATAATATCTTCAAAACACTGAAATACTCAGGCTGACCCGAGCGTAAAGGAAAATACTACACTTGAGTCAGAACTAAAATTCTTATGCAAATTAAGTCAAAATCAAATGAAATAAGGAAATCAGATGAAATAAGGAATGCAGATAACTACATTTTTAAAGTTTCAAAGTTTTCGAAAAAGTTATTATATGCATATTCAAAATACAACAGATTCCATAAGAAATCTATTCTAATAACATACAAATTTATAGAAAAATCCAAATTTAATTTCAGAGTTCAAGAGATTTGATTTATGAAATTCCCTAAAGTTTCAAAATTCAATTTTTCAAAACTTCCCAGAGTATCAAAAATTAAATTTGAAAACTTTCGAAAAAGGTAACGGCTGTTTATTTCTCCAATATCATTTTTATGGTTCAAATGGTAAATCTAAACATATTAAATTTTTTCTCATGTAAATATACGAAATCCAAGGGTTTTGTATCCTTATTCAGTGTTCAGATAATCAATATGAAAATTTATATGATTAAAGTAACTATAGGGTGATAATAAGGATGTATCAAAATAAATGAACAAATACACATTCAATCACAGTAGCGTTCATCACAACAATCAACATTCAAATCAACCAGTTCAATAACATGTCACAATTATTATTGGTTATCACATATTGGAGTTTAGGTATTCAATTCAAATGTAAATTAAAATTCCTAGCCAACAATCCATAATTTTATCAATATCTGACTTGGTTTAACTTGCCATAAAATTTTAGTATTTTATGAGTGAATTTAAACACCCACCTAGTTAGATTTGGATCCGCTACTACTTCTCCTTTTGTTTTATTTCCTTGTTATATTAATTTGTTTTAGAAAGTTTTGAAAGAGATAGAGAAGCTTGTATAGATCTAGATTTGAAGAAAAAGAATTGGAAAGAAGAAGAAAGTATGAAAAAGAAGAAGAAAATTTAAAGAAGAAGAATTGAAAAAGAAAACGAAGCTTTGAAAAAGGAGAAGAAGATTGAAGAATAAGAATAAAAGAAAGGAGAAAGGTGAGGAGAGAGAAAAAAGAGATGGACTTGTTTGAAAAAATGATGCTACAGAAGATGTGGTTTGAAAAATGTAATGAGGTTACAGGAATAAAGATGGAAACAAATGAAAATCTAATAAAGTATATATAAACTAGGAATTGAAATAAAGTAAAATTATGAACAGCCTTAAAATGGTGGTATTGAAAGAGGTGAAGTAAAGGAATAAAATTATGAATGAAGATAAAAATAAATCATCTGTTTTTAAATATGAAGCTTTAAGAGAATGAATTGCCAATGAAAGGAAGCTACAAGGAATAATAATGCATAAACAAAATAAACTTCAAAAATGGAGAATAGTAAATGCTAATGAGGTGGTACGAATATTAATTTGGATGTTCATATTAAAAATGAAAAAAACGAAAAAAAAAACTTCAAGTAAAGCACTTGGAAAGGAGCAAATGAACAAATGAGAAACAAATGAAAAGAATGCGGTAATTATTAATTAGGAATAAATCAAATAAGGCTACTATTAATTAATAAGAAATGAACGAGTAGTCAAATAATGAAATGGATGCTCAAGTGGAACCTACATGGAGAACTCTAAAATGAAAAGAAAGAATATGGATGTGATAATAAATATAAAGCAAATGAAGAGACCACTTATATATTATAAATAAACTTTTGGGGTCCAAACTACAAGACTTACTCTAATTAATACATTTCAATAAACCCAAATATACACATATTTATATCATTAACTCTTTATTTAAACATCGTTTTATGTTAATATATTTGCACACTCCATAAACGCAATCAATCAATTAACAATCAATCAATCAATCAATCAACCAATCAATCTATGTATTTATTTATGTTACTCAACCAATTTTATTAATTTATGAATATATATATAGGCACTGTAAAACTAATTTACTTTACTTTTTTAACTACTGTACCGGTTACATTAATGCAACCAATTTGCAAGTTTTAACTATATGTAAAATGGAAAAATAAGTATATATATAACGACGCGGATTTTTCATCGTTTGATTTTGAATATTTAAATGGTTTTAAATATTGAATTTAGGATTATAATTTAGTTAGTAAGATTTAAAACTGAAATTTAAGTGATTTTGCAAATTTTTGAAATCGTCGATTTAATTGACATGTTAAAATAGCAATCTGTGGCATAGTCTCAGAATTCAACAAAACTAGTTCCATTAGATCCGCAGTAGTGTATTATTATTGAATTCCAAATTTCATAGCATTTGGGATTACCGTTTGGTCGTACGAGATAGAAACGCATTGAATTTTATAGCGAAAATTTAATATAACGATTGGGTTCAAAAAGCTATCTTCTCCATGCGATCGAATTAGGACTCGATACCTTTGCCATTGCGTTCGGGATAGGAGTATAACATTATGAACGCCTAGGAACATGCCTCGATAGGGATTCAGAATTATAAGTTACATAATCGAGATAATTTGAAAATTTAAATAATATTTATATATTGACTTGACTATTCCATTCACATCAGCCCACACACTTTTTTCAGCCATCCTACCTACCACTGTACCATTTCAAATACATGTTCTCTTCTCTTCAAATTAGTTCAAATCAAATTTATTGAAACATGCTTTCCCCTTCTCTTTTCAAATCGAGACTTCCCTCTTTCAAACCTTAAGTTCGAAATCAACAGAAAGGAAAAAAAATTCCGCCCTCTTTCTTCTCTTTAAGTTCAAAATCGTGAGTTTCCCCTTTCTTCCTCCTTTAAAAAGTAAATTTCATGATTTAAAATCATGATATGATGGGAAACGAAATTGCACGAGTAGGGGTGGCAAGGCAAACGCGTGACAGTAGTAGCCGATTTGAGTCGCGATCGAGGCATGTTATTTGTATTCATTTAGGGTTGCTGGCCGCAGCGGCATGGAGACGATAGGGAAGGAGTTAGGAGTTGTGATGGATATGGTTGGTCTTGTCATGGTGAGGGGCAGCCGTAGCTAGGGTTTGGCAAAGTCAAGTGATGGTTTGATTGGGCCGACAGTTGCGTACGGTTGTGGAAGGGAAGTTTGCATGGAAGGAGGAGAGATCAGGTGTAAGGTGATGGTTATGATGGTGTTGCTCTTGGGAAGAGAAGAAGGATGGCAATAACCGTTTGTCGAACAATTGAGGAAACAAGGAGAAGGAATCGGCCTTCTGCCTGGTGAATTTTCGCATTCGAACAGGGTAAGATTAAATTGTTAATTAGTTTACTAGTTGAGTTTAATTATAATTAGTTTATTTAATTAAGGATTTAAAATTAGATAACTAGAAAATTTATTATCTTTTTCATAGTGGTTCAAAAATCACGAAATCCATCGAGTTTAGTTCGTAGCCATGAAACCAACGCATAGGAATTGGTTTGGGATTTTTCGGAGTCAGCTGGAATTTTTGATAATTCAAAATCTGTGGATGTAAGGAAACAGGTTGAAGGGATCCAACTGGATTCCTCAAATTTTATTAATTGTTTATCATATGTAATAATATATGATGTGTTAGAATAATATGTTATAGATTATTGTTGTGATGTGAATTATTGGATGTTAAAGTAGCACTGGCCTAACTTTTGGTATTTTAAATACTATATGTATTTTTTTGGAATTTTAAAGGAGTAAAAGGGAGATTTTGAATGTAAAAAATTTATATGCAAATTTGGATTACTTTTACGAAATTGATTAGGATAAAACAATAATTGATTTTGGTTTGTATTTAACTATTAGTAAAAATATTTTAAATAGAGATTTGCAAAGTAATTTATTTGAATGATTTTAAAATAATGGATTTTTCAAATGATATTTCTATATAAAATGAATTTGAAATCGATATTAAAAATGGATTGGCAGAATGAATAGAATTTATAAGAAATTGAATTTATAAAATGGAATTTTATAAATGAGACTATTTTTATAAAAAGTGAAACTCAGAAAAGTTATAAATTTATAAACGATATTTATAAATAAATGAAATTGATAATAGATGAAAATTTGGGAATATGAAATTCATAGGGTGAATTTATATTAAAATACGGAAATAGGGCTGAGCAAAAAGTAATGGATACTATTTTTGAAAAGTTGAAATTGATAGGATGTTGGAACGGAATTGATGGGTTGTAAATCGAAAGGATTTATAAATTGACTTGGTGATTGAAATTTTAAAATATATCTTTAATTTTAAGAATTTAAGTTTGTTTTTAAAAGAAAAATGTTATACATTAAACTATGAAATTTTGAACTAGTAGAATTAAAGTACATCGAAAAGTGAATTTCTCAAATACTTAATATTTATTTTAATAAATGCTAATTTTAAAAATATGCTTTGAAAATATTTTATTGATGTTTATAAAAGAGTTTTGATATTTTTATATGACTGTGACGCCCCACCTCTATACCCACGCTAGCCAAGAACATTACGGTGAATGCTGTCAACTAGCACGGAGAATAAGGCTATTGAGGAGCGACCATCCATGTAATTGCTTTGCGCGAGCATCGATATGTCAGATAGTATAACATGCATTTCTTTATCAAGAGGGAAATCCGACATACCGACACAAACTCAAAGCTACTACACAGTGGCTATAATATCTTCGGAAACAAATACAGAAATAAACACAACATAAATCAGTCACAGACAATTCATATCACAAAGGCGGAAATAGATATGAATATTACACTTAGAAGTGTATATCAGAGTAGTGGTCAAAAAGATCCACAATAATACAAAAGAATAGCAACATGTGATATACAAAAGAATACAACTATGAGTCCATATCTCAAGTGTATACAACGAAATAAACTACTAATCTAAGTAGTTAGCCAAAAGTCAGAGAAATCAATCCCAAGTGAGAAGTCAAGCTGAAGCACCTGTAACATCTCGGTCTGACCCGAGTATTATTTAATAAGAAAATAATAAACGGGTCAGTCTAACTATAAATATCAGATGAAACGATATAGAATAAGAGATATGACTAAACACATAATAATCACAATGCCAAGCTGTGATATATACATATATACATATATATGTATGTAATTGAAAATTAACAAGAGATTAATCAATATCATAAAATCTACATGAGAATCAAAAAAAATGTCATACTCCTTATTTCGTTCACCAAACCATAAATATTGACGATTATATCAATGTCAATCACAAAAGTCAATGACACACAAATTCACCAATGCACAAATATTGATAAAACTTATCAATGGAAATCACAAAAATTGGTGAAACACAAATTCTAGAAATCATCTCAAGAAATCCAGAAATCACTAAAGTCAATGACACACAAATTCACCAATGCACAAATATTGATAAAACTTATCAATGGAAATCACGAAAATTGGTGAAACACAAATTCTAGAAATCATCTCAAGAAATCCAGAAATCGCAAAAAGGGGGGAGGCCTATCACAAACGGGAGCATAAAGCTCACCAACACGTGTATCACAAACGGAACGCTAATTCCATGGTTGCTAACCATCACAAATTGAGCCGAAGCTCCACAAACGGCCCGAAGACCATGGGTTCTACCCCACCAATTTGAGTCGAAACCCCATAAAACGGGGTTTAGTCTCCCTCGCAGACAAAGAGACATCGCACATTGCTAGTCTAAACCACAAAGATGATCGTCACGATCAACGAGAAGTGTCAATTACACTAAGCTAGTAAATATATGAGTTTAGCTTCATGTCCCATAACCACTTGCTTAACTTAAATATTTACGAACAAACTGTAGATCTCCACTAGAAAATTGTCACAAGAGATTCAATCGAACAAGTCCAAGAATTAACCGACGAAGTAAACGCAAGCGTTTCATACCACTTGTTTTACTAAGTCGTTTAATTAGATTTCTCATACGAGTGAGGTAGAGGTTTATATATACTAGTAGATTGGAAAACGGTTTGAGAAAAACGAGCTTTGTAAATAAAATAGTGTTGAAATCGTTTTGATGAAAGAGTTTTGATATTTACTACTAGTATTGAAACATTTATATTTTTAAAGTGACAAATCACAAAAATGATTGTAGAACAATCAATCACCAAAATTCACATTCGAAGACGTGAATAAAATCCAAAGAAATCGACACCAAATCCATCAAAATGGATATTTCCAAAAATCCATAAAAAGAAGTCATCAAAGTCGATAGAAAGTGATAACCACGATTCAGATCCACAAAAATCGATTAAAATAGTGAATCCACTCAAAAACATAAGCAAATAGGCACTATGCACAATTCTAGGCGTCTGGAGGTCCAATCCAGGCGTCTGAAAACTAATCAGACGTCTGGATTGGAATCCAGATGTCTGGATTTGTTCTCTGGGAACAATCCAGAGAACACCCAGACGTCTGAAACTTCAAGTCAGACGTCTGAGACCTATCCAGACGTCTGATCCTAAATTTCAGATGTCTGGAATTAGTCTCTGCCTTTTTTTTATATTCTGCATGGTTATATTTTTTCTCTTTAGGTCCAAACCAGACGTCTGGACTTGGTCACCAGACGTCTGGTCACCTGGTCTGGGCAACAATTTGCCTAGGCCAAAGTGGCCAAAACGTATCGGGAGCGATCGGACAAGCAACGACGACTAAGGATTTATGCCTAGCGACAACCCAGCCTTAACGGCTCCTCAATAGACCCTGAATATCATTGTCCAAATATTCATAATAGGATTCTCATAAACTTGGACCAAAACACCCAAATTAGGAAAATTCACCAAATCAATTCAAATCGAAAGCAAATGAATATGCACAAAGGTTAGGAATTCATACCTAACCACAAAGATAGATATAGAAAAAGATATGAGATAAAAATCTCACCTTTGAACCCAAACGATTGAAGAAGAAGCTTGAAAGCAAAGGAGATTCAACCACTCTTCAAATCCAACTCAAGAAGCTTGATTCTATGCTTTAAAAGAAGAACATTCCCAAAGTTAGGTTTAGGAATTTCTGAAATTGATAAGAGAATGAGTTGGAGAAGAAGAAGAGAAGCTTACCAATGGGTTCTTCTATTAGTTTGGAGCTAGAGTTTGATTTGCAAAAGAAAACTAGGGTTTTGGAGTTTTAATTTTCCATCTCTCCCACCATTGATGCTTTAGAACTGAAAAGAGGAGAAAGTGAGAGTGAATGGGGAGGAGTGGTTCAGATTTGAGTATAAGTTAAACATAGGGCTGAACCCAAACCCAAACCCAAAGTGAAAATGGTCAAATGTTTGACTAGCTCCAAATATATCAAAGTTTATACTCAAAAAGGTTGCAAACGTCATTTTGAACTCAATGGGAGTGATCCCGAGTCCTAATTCGACCGTATGCAAAAAGTAGCTTTTTGGACTAAATTCCGAGTATCGATAAAATATTTATATATAAAATCGATAAATATGCGGGTTGTTAAAAGACTATTTAAACTTGTTTTAAAAATAAATTATTATTCTTTTAAATACTTATTTTATATATAGAGTTTTGAAGTGATTGAAAATTTTATTTATAAATTCTCTCGAGATTCGTAAATGGGGCTTATAAATGGATATGATTTTGAGGAGAGGAACTTTATAATGGTTTTAGAGAAAATGGAATTTCAAGAATGTTGAATATGGGAACTTCGGAAATGAAATCAGAATTCATAAAAGAAGTTATAAATTATTGGTTGGATTTATAAACGAATATAAATCAGTTTTTAAATTGTAAGAAGGAATTTCTTAATAATTATGAAGATTATGAGAAAGGCTATGAAATATTCTTCTAAGTATTTAAAATAGGGTTTGGAAATTTTATGTGTGAAATGATTTATATGGGAATAATTTTGTGACCACCCGAAAATACGTACCCTTTGAATCGACAATAATCCACACATGTCCGACCCAAAAAGCACAAACTGACGGAAGGTCAAGAGAAAAAAAAGAAGAGAGAAGAAGAGAAGAGTAGAAAGAGAGAAGATAGAACCAAACAAAATAATACAGAATCTCACATCGCAGCGGAAAATATATAATATCATATGAACGATCTTTATAAAACAGAAACTGTATATATATACATACATAAATCAGAGTTCAACAATCAACCAGAGTTATCAGCCTGAACAGTTATAATAACCTGCCCTCACAATTTTCGATAATATACAACAACAAACAAAGCACAACGGATAATAAATAATCAAGTAAATACGGATGTACGAAAATGAAGATCTCCAGCTCTCCTGTTGAAGCTCCAATAGCACCAAAGCATAACCTGTAGATATACTCGGTCTGACCCGAGCATTGAAAGGGAAGAACGCCTGAATCAGTCTAGTAAACCAGCATGAGAAACACACTCAACTGAATTTTTTAAATTACCAAACTTTTCTTTTATCAAAATAAAAGTATCTCATAAGACAAGTCCACACATAAACACGGACATGTTTTTACCTTACGATAACTAAAACATTTCATATCAAATTCATGTTATGTTATAGTAGTGTCTAGTATACAAATAATATTCAAAATAGCCGAAATTGTTACCATTATTAAATTCCAGCATACTAGGCTCTACAATTTAATTGGTAGGTACGCAGTGGAGTTTGGATTTCCATACAAATGACCAGGTGAAGGGACTATCTTCCGTAGGGGTACACCTCTTGATGGACGTCTCGAGGCACAGAACATCTGCCCTCTACCAGCACAAGACTGGCCCAAATTTATAACTAGATGGTACCGAATATGTCACCCTCCGGCCGTTACCGACCTTTACCGAGGGCCCTCATGGCATACAAACCAAAATAATCAGATACACGACGTCATAGCATGTAAAGATATATATAGAAGAGGATGATCATATCCTACTTGCAAATGACCCACTTAGTCCTGCTGCATCTAACCATGTTTTGGTCATTTCCGGTTGATGAGGCCTGACGAGGTAACGATTACCTTTCACAATCACAATCACATCACTTAGAATGCCACACGGCCATTTCCGTCGACTACTAATTGCCTTCCATAAAAATACAATCCTTAAGCTCGTATGTCTCAAGGAGGGTGTTAAGCTAGGAGAAGTTGTCTTCTCCGCCACCACTGATGTACGTTTGTAAAAACCAATGTTCGTAATCTTTAGAAATGCAATGTCGGACAAACATCCATACAAGTTGTCTAGGAACAGGACAAATCGAAGTTACTTTCCTACCACATCCTGTCGGGAAATTCCTAGGATTAGTAGCGAATAGTCCTCGCATTGGATATTTCATAATGAAGAGACCACTGCTACTGGATGTATATTGGGATTTTAACCCCAAATGATCAACAAGCAGTCCCCCACTATGAAACTCCGAAATATCAATATCATCACAAGCAACCTGCACAATCGTCGCATATACGTTGGTCCGAAGTGGTTTTCAGATAAATCTGATCCCGGTCTCTTCGCACCAACAACGCAAAAGCATTTCTCAACCTCACACAGCAACTAAGTCTCATAGACTTATCACGTCTCCAACTTTCAACTTGCTATCCTTCGGGCCAAGAAGGAAGCTCGATAGATTGGAGTAATACTCCGCACTATACGAATCAACATCCTCAACACAAACGATAATCAAGCCTACATAGAAGGCTACGTACTAAGTGTACGACTAAATACTTCCCACATCAAGTCGTGGAACTAAAATTTTTAGGCAATTTGATAGTCGGTTATTTAACTATCAAAGCAAACAAACAAATATTCAACACCATAACAATCATTAGGCCCTTTAATTAATCTTTTATTAATTAAACCATTTGCTAAATATTCACTTCAATTTATCTTTAAAAAGATATATTCTCAAAACCATTTCACTTCTATATTGGAAAACATTTCCAAATACTTATTTGACAATAAGTAATTCATAAATCTATTTATTTCAATACTAAGAAAATATTCAATATACTTAAAACACGATTAAGTATATATTTTATTCTTTAAGGAAAATATTCTCTTAAACACATTTATTTGGATCAAAATGAATGTTGCGTAAAACATCGTTACAACAATGCAAAATCAATAGTATAGGGATTCGAAAATTACATAGATATATAAATCCCAATACTATACAAAAACATCTCCTTTCGAAAATAATTTACTATAACAATAGTGTTATAGTCCATCATTTCCTTATACTTTTCGAAAGCGTCTATTTCAACAATGAATGTTGAAATCTATGGTTTCGATCCTTAACACGTTTTAAAACACCTTCAAATCATTTTATCCATTTAAAATATCACATCCCAAAATATTTCTTCAATATATTATTCACTGTCCAAAATCGTTAATATAAATCGTTTACCAAATTCAACACTTCTACATATTTAATTAAAGGATTATCCACTGTCCAAAATCGTGGATATATCTCCTTTAATAAGCTTCCATATTTACTTATCAAATTCAATTGATTTCGGATTTATAAAACAATGTTTATAAATTCCTTTTATTTCGTTTATATGCCGAAAATTCAAATTACAAGCTAATTGCTTATAAATCATTTATTTACAATATCGTTTATTTTATAACTTCACAAATTTAATAAATTTCATTCTTTTATAAAATCCATTTATAACATCATTTTAACATTCCCAAAACTCCTATATAATACCTTCATTCTGATTTATAAAAATTCAATTTTATAAATCTTCTTTATAAACTGTTCATATTAGTCAAAAATATCAATTTAAACCGTTTGACAAAATCATTAACTCCATATTTCACAAAAATCACATTTCAATTATAATTCCCAAAACATTATAATTTTTATAACATAAAAATTATCACATTTATTTATTCAAAATAAATCAATTCTTAACGATTCAAAAATTCAATAAAACATTTATTACCAAAATCACTTTGAAATCCTTTTAAATTTGGAAATCATCACTTTAACATTTTTAAAACTCCAAAATAGGCCCAATGCCGCAACAGCACTAAATACATCAATCACAACATCCAAACATCATATATGATATGATAACAGAATATATAACAATATCTGTAAATAAATCAATACTGTTGAGAAATCCAGTTGAATCCCTCCAACCTGTCACCTGCAACAAATATATATTAGAATATGTGTACAATGTCTGTTTCAAAGCAGACGCGCGTACAAAGGTTCATCCGCTCATACACGGGAACGTATAGGGTCTCATCTGCTCCAATAGGCAGGTATATATCTAAATATCAACCAATATATCATATATCATCCAAACAATCATCAATCATCATAAATAATATTTATTCTCACTTATATAAAAATATCAGTGAGTCAGAAAGAGTGAGTTGTACTCACATTGCATCCAATAGTAGTTGCATTGTTTAATTTCGAATAAAATTAAACGACCGTTTAATTTTACCCAAAATTCACACTATCTCCAATCAACTCCAAACCAGCTCCCTCGCGTAGTGCTCGTCCATACGATTCCAACGCAATTCTTTTCGTGAATTTCCGACCTCGTATCAAAAGGTTGTGGCGTTTAGAAGTTAATACGAATTTTATATAAATTAATTTCACAACTTTTATTTTATTTTATAACCTAGATTCCATCAGGGCCGTGCATTTTCGAAAAAGGAATCCAGGCCGTGCTTTAATCTTCTTCCCCACAGGTAATGAATGCGCGCAACAAACCCATTTTTCGCCGATGTTCATCAAATTTTTACGACCACTACGATCGACTACACGTTGATCGAACGCTGCCATATCGATGCCCACACTCTAGTGCACCACCGCCTTGAACGAAAGCAAGCTCGGCTTCTCCATCAATGAGACAACGACCAATGAACGGCGCGACTTTAAACGAAAATTGCTGATTATCCACTTCGTATTTTTCGATCATCTCCGTATGGATTTAAAGATCTCACCTAGATCTACAACATTGCAGTTGAAAGATTCTTCTAATTGTTGATGGATTTAGAGATTTTAAGGAGAGAAGAATCGAAGGTTTATTGCCATTAAAACGAAAACGGCGGCTAGGGTTAGAAACCTAGATTTGTTGCAAATGAAGAAAATAACGTCCTTTTATAGAAAATTCTACGACACTATTCACCCGAATTTTTTTCCGAACTCCAAACGAAGCGTGCCGCCTAGCGTTTATAATGTTTTACCCCTATTCCGAACACAATGGAATATATATCGGGAGTCAATTCAAAAGTATTTGGAAGATAGGTTTTCCAATTGACAAATTTAAATTTAAAATTTACTTAAATCGATTTCTACGCATTTTAGCTTGCCTCGGACAAATCGTAAATCCGATTGACACGAAATTTGAAATCTTATAATAATATAACATTACGGATCCATGAAACTGGTTTCGTCGAAATTCGAGACAGTTTGAAAAAAGGCTATTTTTACTTATCAATTAAATATTAAAATATTCAATTTCCACAATTTAACTTTTAATTCAGTTTTAAAAGTTTACTAACATCATTCTAACTCAAATAAGATTTAATACAACTTTATAAATCATTTTTATTCATATCAAATCCAAATTCCTATTATTTACACAATTTCAAATTTTAAATTAATAATTTAATTATCCAATTAGATCCAAATATTCGAAATATAAGTTATTCGACTTATAAAATTTACTTGTGCATATTTAAAATAAATTAAATATATGAATTTCGAATGACAGAAATTCTGGGTCGTTACATTCTTCCCTACATAAAAAAATTTCGTCCTCGAAATTACTAAATATGACAAAGTCACGAAATCCATTTACTTTTCAAAACAATTCGCTAAAATTATATTTACCAAATCTATTTAACCTTTTAACTTAAAATCAAAATTTAGTTTTCACAAATTTTTCCAATTTTCCCCAAAATTTTCTAACACCTTAAATTTTCAAAAAAAATCGCCATAGCCTCCTTTACGCGGTTCGATCCAAAAAAATAACAATGTATATATCACAAATATACATCACATCATCAAGGATGAGGCATCCCAAGGGAAAAAAGTGTAAAAGTACGATATGTAATCCGAGATATGTACCTTGTATATTGTTAGTGAGCATATACGGCTAATATAGCTCGAAAGCGAGCTCCAAAAGCGAAGCAAGCGCCATACGCACCTACTAAACACTCAACAAACCAATGAGAAACACATATGTAAAAGTAATATCAATATACAACATATATCAACAACTATATATATGCCAATATAGCAAATGCAATCAAAAACAACAAATCCAACCATCCAACAACTATCATCCAACTAACATCCATAACCAAATCAATATACATTCACTTCTTACTAATATCCATTGAATTGATTTTCAATTTATCACATTTGATTTATTAACATTGGATTTTACTAACATTCATTCATTCATTTTCGATTAGTTTACATTCACTAATTCATATTCAAGTTTGTTTACTTCCAATTCAAATCAAATTAAATTCAATTCTATTTACTTCCACTTCCAATTTGAATTCAATTATTTATAGTTTTCAATTTCATTAATTCAATTCCATATGAATTTTTATTTAAACCACTAGCATCCATCTAACAATCAATGCATATCCAACATAACCAAATTTATTTACTTTACATTCATTCAATTTGGTTCAACACATTTAATTTCAAATTGGTTTAACATTTAATTGACTTTCATTCAATTATTCAATTCTTAATTTCATTAGCTTTTAATGAATTAACACCTACATCTACTATTCCATATCAATTTATTTACATTTGATTGATTAATATTCGATTCACATTGGATTCTAGTGTTCACTATATTTACAACTTCTTAACTTAAGTTTTATACAATTCTTAACAACATCATTTCTAATGTTGATTCATTTTACAATTAAAGTTTAATTTCTTTATATAACTCAAGTTCACATTCATTTAATTCACTTTATTAATTATCTTTGATACCAAAATCAATTTCATTCAACATCACTTAAGTTATCTTTCTTTTCAACTTCATTTATCTTCACTTTCACTATACGACTTAAGTTCACTTCTAATTTAATTGAAATTCTATTTTATTTAACATTTTTACTTAAGTCAAATTTATATCAATATTCAAATTCATATTTTGTTTTGCTTAACCAAAAGTGTTTAACTATTTTAACTATTGGTCTTACTTACCTTATCTCATTTTATAAGTCATACCACTTATTTACTCAACTTTCATAAACATTTACCTAAGTGTACTTCCATTCACATTTTTATAATTTCAAATCATGGCTATATAATCACTTTACTCTTAGGTTTAATTTCATTTCAACAACATATCTAATCCAATTCAAATCATATAATTCACTTACTAACTCAAATTTCTTTCAACTTTACCAAAGTTAAAATTTTATTATCTCATATATTATAGGACCAAAACTTATTTTACTTATATTTATCAATTTCAACTTGGATTTTAAATCAAATTTGTTTATCATAACAAAACTTCAATTTCAATATACTATTGGTAGCAAATCCATCATATAGAAACTCGAAAATGATACTGATGATGCTGCAGTCATCACCCTTATTATTTCCTAGCAATAGTAGTGAATTCAGTGCTTTCTATTCTTTTTAAAAATTCTTTCTATTTATAAATCACATTTTCAAACTTATACTTATATAATTTCACTATTTTCACTTTACTTATATAAGATCATCCCAAATTTATTTATCTTACTTAGATTTATAACAATATAATCTCTTTAACTTTGAAAAACAACTTCCAAAATAAACAGGATTCAAATTTCACAAATTCTTAGTTTAAATCCATTTTTATTTATAACTCCTTTTTATAAATATATTCATATAGTTTCACTTCTCATATATAAGATTATTTCACAATTGTAAATCATATTAGTTATAATTCCATCTTTTATAACTCATTTGCTTATTGTAACGACCCAGAATTTTGAACAATTTAAACTGAAAATATTTAATTAATTTTAAATATTTGAATGATGGTTTGACTTGAATTTCAAATTTTCAGAATGAATTTGGCGATTAAATTATAAAGTTTAATCTATTGAAAGTTGAATAAAGATTTGAATCTTCAATTTGAAGCTGATTAAAAATATTTTAAAGGCTTGTAAAATTCATATTGATAATACTGAAGATAATAGAAGCTTCAGAATTGAATTTGAATGTGGTTTGATCAGTTTTGAAATTATATCGTTTGTATCGATATTTAAAAATAGCCTTCCGAGACACAGTTTCAGAATTCGACGAAACCAGTTCCATTGGATCCGGAATATTGTATTTTTATCGGATTTCAAATTTCGTATTATTCAGAGTTGTTATGTGAGCACACGGTAAGTAAACGCGTTGAAATTTGTATCGAAACAAATTGAATTTTAATTAAAATAAAAAAAAGGGGGCTTATCACATCAGCACGTTACCTCCCTAAAATTACGCCTAAAATCACGATACGAAATCGTGCAAGCATGCCTCCTTCCATTTTTAAATCCACCTCTTCCTTCGTCAGTTCAAATCCAAAAACAAACGAAAAAAATAATGGTCGAGCAACATTCCTTCTTCAAATTCGCGTCTCCCTCCTCCGTTCCTTTTCATTCCAAAAGGAAAAAAATACCGAGCTCCTCTTTCTAAATAAAAAATAAAAAAAAATCAAGGCGACTTCAATAGCGCGGCGACGTTTTGGGGGCAGGTCGAGGTGGCCTGAGATCTCGCGAAAATCGAGCCCGTTTAGAGCTTTGGGGGACGACGCAAGATCGATCATCAAAAGCAATTTGCGAACGTGGGCATAGGGTGGGTCGTGCGGCCGGTCTGAAGGCGTCGAGGCGACTAAGGGATCGACGGCAGCTTCAAGTCGAGATCAAGGTCGAGGTAGAGACTCGAGCGGCGGTGGCATCATTGAAGCATGGGTTGCGATGAGGCTAGGGCTTCGGGGTCTGCTCGAGTTCGAGTTCGTGATTCACTTTGGCGTTCGAGAACGATGTCGAGAGTTCGAGTAAATGCTGGGCAGTGAGGTATATATCCATTTATTAAAATTCATAGGTTAGAAAGTATTAACAGTAAAATTAATTTCTATTTTATATTATTATGGTTTTACAGTAGAGATAGACAAAAAGTTATGATATCGATAAGTATATATGCAAGAGTTTGAAAATACCGTAGGTTTATAAAACATTTGATTTACATAAATATATATCTATACTTTCAGTAAAGAATGTTTACTATTTGGTTCCAATTTACAAAGTTTAAATTATATATATATATATATATATATATATATATGGAAATAAGTATAATATTTTGGAAGTTAAAATAGGAATTTTAAGCGTAAGTAGTTATATAATATCAAAAACCATATAGTAATTTTATGAGTATGCATCTATGGTTTCAAAAGAAAATATTTTGTTGAAAAGAAACTAGTTAAAATTTAATTTTTGGGTTGAATTGAATAATTAGTTTTTATAATAAATTATAGTGGTTAACTTATTTAGTTAACTAACTTAGTTACTTCTAGTTACAAAAGGAATTGATTTAAAATAAAGATATTAATTTAAAATAAAATCTTGGTTGGATAAATTTATTTAAAAGGAATTAGTTCGAATTTTAAATTTTTAGTTGAAAAGAAAATCATTGGTTAATTTAAAGTATTCAAATATTAATCAATTGTGTAAATGTTTATATAAGGTCTATAAATCAAGAAAACAAGCTGGAATGGAAAATGGATTGCTAATAAAAGCTAAGGTGAGAACTTCTCACTCAAAAAGGGTTATGTTTAAATTTTAAATAGTTAGATTTAAAATTATTGATTGTGTTGATTGCTTGTTTGGATAATATAGTATTATCTATTGTATTGAAATAGACCCTAAACGCCGCCTATTAAGCGGAGGTTATTTATTACACACATATACCGCGATATTCCACCTTGAAGTGGAATTGGTATTATATATGTACTTGGAATTGATTTCCCGCATTATATAGTGGATGAGACCCTATTGCGCCGCCTATTAAGCGGATAATATTTTATAAATCCCATATACCGCGATATCCCGTCTGGAAACGGGATTGGTATTGTGCTAATGTCTGTGGATGCAGGGAAACAGGTTGGAGGGATCTAACTGGATTCCTCAAATAATTGAATTGGTTTCAATATTGTGTGTTGATTTCTTTTTATTATAATCCCTGTGTGATTATCTTTATGATTGAAATCGTTGAAGGCTAAAATTTAGCCGAATAAAAATTCTGGTATCATTAGATATCGGAAATAAATAAAATTTGATTTTTGAAATAAGTAGTAGATAAATTTGTAAAATGGTTTGAATTGGGATATTTGAATTATTATAAATCGTTTATATAAAAAGATTTATAAAATGGATATTTATAAATAAAAATACTAGAATTATAAAATGAGTTTTTATAAGCATTAAAATGAATTCATAAGTGAATGAAATTTATAAATTGTGAAGTTATAAAAGGAAATGATTTTTGTAAAATAAGAGAATTATAAATAATTTACTTATAAATTGGTTTTAGCATTTAAATGAAATATAAATAGAATTGGTTAAGTAAGGGATTTTATAAGTTGAAGTTTTTATAAAATTATAGATGTAAATTTATAAACGTTATTTTATAAATCCGAAATCAATTGAATTCGATAGATTAAACATAGAAGTTTATTAAAGGAGATATATTCACAATTTTGGACGATGAATATATTATTAAAAAAAATGGATACGTTTTAAGGAAAATGGTATTGTTTCTTTTTGTTCTGTTCTATCTTTTTCTTTCTTCTTCTACCTCTTTCTTTTTCTTGAACCGAGGACTATCGCATTTGGTATCAGAGCATATGGTTAAGTGACTACCATGGCTCTGTTGGGTGTTACTCATTAGAGATAGAGTCAGCATTGCTCTAGAATGAGTTTAAGTGTAATAATAGATATGAGCGCGTATTTGTTAGTGAATATGAAATTGTTTTGTATTGTGTTGACTTATCGGTTGATTGTTTATAGATTCTGGTCGGTGCAGTCTAGCTAACTGTGTTGATAAGAGTTTCTAAACTCTTAAACAAGATAAACTGACATAGTATTGTTTTTAAAAATAGGTAAATGAAATAATTTTACCCAAAACTATTTTTGTATATAAAAGAAATGATTTTATGTAAATTATTACAGTATATGGTTGTTTGGTTGCTAGGAGATGATAATATTAAAAGTATCGTTGGTTGTTGAATAAGAAATTGAAATTATAAATAAAAAAACTAAGAAATAAAAAAATTCATATACTAATGAGATTCGATTTGGTCAAACTGAATAAAAAAATTAAAAAAAATTCCAAACTTGAGAAAAAATAAATAAAATGGATTGAATCCAAGTAAATTAATACGATAATTCATTAATTCAGAATAAGAAAGTTGAATTAGTTAATTTAAAACTTGAATTGTTGGTTAAATTTACAGATAAATTCAAGTAAGTAGAAACAAATGGAAATAAATGGAAAATTTCCTTTTTATTAATAAAATGAATTAGAGATAAATTGAGAATGGAAATTTGGAAATTAAATGGATAAGTGAATGAAACTAATTGAATTAAATTAGTTGATGAAATGGATTTGATAAATGAAAAATCAAATCGGGAATTTAAATTTGGAAGTGTGAATAAATAATAGAGGTTGGAAATGAAGTTTGAGTTATAAATAGAAATTCAACTTGGAATTGTAAGTAAATTAAATATAAATTGAATGGAATTTACAATTGCAAGTAAATAAAATTAAAACTGAATGTTAACTTCGTTTGAATTTGTTAGTAAATGAGATTCAAGCTGAATATTGGAAATAAAATTTGATTTGTGATAAATGAAGTAAATATGATTTGAAAATGAATTGAATTCAATAATTATAAATGAAAAGTAAATAGAATTCAAATGAAATTTATAATAAAAGGTTGAATAGAATAGGAAATCCAGTCTAAAAATAAGTAAATATAACCGAAGTGGCAAATTGAAAAACAATATAATGAGTATATGGAATATTCATATTGAACCTAAGAAATGAAGAGTGAAATTATTAAGTAAATTTGATATTAAAAATATTGATGATTGAATGAAGATTAAACTGGAATTGAAACTGGTATAAATTGAGTTGGAGTCAATTTAAAATGGTTATGAGTTCAAATGATAGTTTATTTACTTAAATCTCGTCGAATTGCATAAAATTTGTTTGTTGTTTGACGTAACCAACATATATAAATTCAATGGCTTAATAAAAACAAATAGAATTGATGTTGGAATCGATTGAAATGAATATGAGTTGTTTGGACATAAAAATGAATAGAATGTAAGTAGGTGAATTGTAAATCACTTGAATTGAATGAAATGGTATGTAAGTTGGTTGCAAACAAGTTAAAACTAGTGTTGAAACCTTGAATATGTGCTTATGAATGTATATCACATGCATTGCTTATAAAAACTTTGTGTTTACTATTGAAAATAAGTGAAATGCAAATAAATTTCTTATATATGTCACTTACGTGTTTAAATTAAGTAAGTACAGGTACAGGGGAGCCGTATGGCTGGATCTGATCGTGCTAATAAGCTAATAATTAGCCGCTTTGCTTAAAAATGCTAAAAAAGGTACGTCTACGCAATAAAAATAGGAAATATGAACTGTTTTTTTTTTCCGACCGTGTGGGTCGATGTATATATATTTATATCTATTGTCAAATTGCAAAAGCTCCTCCGTACAAAGGAGACTCTGCCAAAAAAAATTCGAAAATTTTGGGAGTTAGAAATTTTTTGAAAATTGTTGAAAAATTTTAGTTAACGAAAAACGATTTCAAATTGGAAATTAAAGTAAATTAGTGAATGAAACTAATTTAAAATAGTAATATGAATCAGTTATAATTGAAAGATAAAATTCAATATTCAGAATTAAAGATAAATTGAATTCAAATAGAATTGAAATTGTGAATTGAATTCAAATGAAATTGTAATGCAAAATTGGACGAAAATGGATATGTAACTTCAATAGTGAAGTAAAAATGTATAAGAAGTAAGTATCGAGATTTTGTAATGGAATTGGCAAAATGGTTTGAATATTGGAATTGGATTCTACTGCTAGCAGGATATACAAGTGTACTAAAAGAAACGGAATTGAGATTTTGATTTCAAAGATAAAATTGAATTGCTCGACAAAAAGGTACGTATTTCAATTTCAGTATGAAATTTGGTGATTTTCTTGTCCAGCCGCTTGGCTTTTTGTTTTCTTTTGGGATTTGAGGGCCTGTGGTGTCATTTTGTAGTCGTACCGAGCTAGCTGCGCAAAGGAGACGCTGGCGAAATTTTTCAAAAATTTAGAGTGTTAGATAAATTTTGAGAAAATTTTGAAAGTTAGAAATTTGAATTTGAATCTAAATTCGAATTGTTAAGTAAACAATGTTGTTTGAAACTTATAATTGAAGTTTGAAAGCTAGTTGAAAGGATAATGGGTTGTTAATAAAAAGATTTGTTTTGGAAAATTGATAAAACTGATTAGTTTTGGAAAGATAGCAAACGGGTGAGAATCATTTTTCCTAACTTGTAATTTCGGGACGAAATTCTTTTAAGGGGGGAAGATTGTAACGACCCAGAATTTTGAACAATTTAAATTGAAAATATTTAATTAATTTTAAATATTTGAATGATGGTTTGACTTGAATTTCAAATTTTCAGAATGAATTTGGCGATTAAATTATAAAGTTTAATCTATTGAAAGTTGAATAAAGATTTGAATCTTCAATTTTAAGCTGATTAAAAATATTTCAAAGGCTTTTAAAATTCATATTGATAATACTGAAGATAATAGAAGCTTCAGAATTGAATTTGAAAGTGGTTTGATCAGTTTTGAAATTATATCGTTTGAATCGATATTTAAAAATAGCCTTTCGAGGCACAGTCTTGGAATTCGACGAAACCAGTTCCATTAGATTTGAAATATTGTATTATTATCGGATTTCAAATTTCATATTGTTCAGAGTTGTTATGTGAGCACACGGTAAGTAAACGCGTTGAAATTTGTATCGAAACAAATTGAATTTTAATTAAAATAAAAAAGGAGCTTATCACATCAGCACGTTACCTCCCTAAAATTACGCCTAAAATCACGATACGAAATCGTGCAAGCATGCCTCCTTCCATTTTTAAATCCCCCACTTCCTTCGTCAGTTCAAATCCAAAAAAAACGAAAAAAATAATGGCCGAGCAACGTTCCTTCTTCAAATTCGCGTCTCCCTCCTCCGTTCCTTTTCATTCCAAAAGGAAAAAAATACCGAGCTCCTCTTTCTAAAAAATAAAAAAAATAAAAAAAATCAAGGGGACTTCAATGGCACGGCGACGTTTTGGGGGCAGGTCGAGGAGGCCTGGGATCTCGCGAAAATCGAGCCCGTTTAGAGCTTTGGGGGACGGTACGCGATCGATCATCACAAGCAATTTGCGAACATGGGCATAGGGTGGATCGCGCGGCCGGTCTGAAGACGTCGAGGCGACTAAGGGATCGACGGCAACTTCAAGTCGAGATCAAGGCCGAGGTAGAGGCTCGAGCGGCGGCGGCATCATTGAAGCATGGGTTGCGATGAGGCTAGGGGGTCTGCTCGAGTTCGAGTTCGTGATTCACTTTGGCGTTCGAGAACGATGTCGAGAGTTCGAGTAAATGAAGGGCAGTGAGGTATATATCCATTTATTAAAATTCATAGGTTAGAAAGTATTAACGGTAAAATTAATTTCTGTTTTATATTATTATGGTTTTACAGTAGAGATAGACAAAAAGTTATAATATCGATAAGTATATATGTAAGAGTTTGGAGATACCGTAGGTTTATAAAACATTTGATTTACATAAATATATATCTATACTTTCAGTAAAGAATGTTTACTGTTTGGTTCCAATTTACAAAGTTTAAATTATATATATATATATATATATATATATGGAAATAAGTATAATATTTTGGAAGTTAAAATAGGAATTTTAAACGTAAGTAGTTATATAAAATCAAAGCCCATATAGTATTTTTATGAGTATGCATCTATGGTTTCAAAAGAAAATATTTTTTTGAAAAGAAACTAGTTAAAATTTAATTTTTGGGTTGAATTGAATAATTAGTTTTTACAATAAATTATAGTGGTTAACTTGTTTAGTTAACCAATTTAGTTACTTCTAGTTACTAAAGGAATTGATTTAAAATAAAGATATTAATTTAAAATAAAATCTTGGTTGGATAAATTTATTTAAAAGGAATTTGTTCGAATTTTAAATTTTTAGTTGAAAAGAAAATCATTGGTTAATTTAAAGTATTCAAATATTAATCAATTGTGTAAATCTTTATATAAGGTCTATAAATCAAGAAAACAAGCTGGAATGGAAAATGGATTGCTAATAAAAGCTAAGGTGAGAACTTCTCACTCAAAAAGGGTTATGTTTAAATTTTAAATAGTTAGATTTAAAATTATTGATTGTGTTGATTGTTTGTTTGGATAATATAGTATTATCTATTGTATTGAAATAGAACCTATACGTCGCCTATTAAGCGGAGGTTATTTATTACACACATATACCGCGATATTCCACCTTGAAGTGGAATTGGTATTATATATGTACTTGGAGTTGATTTCCCGCATTATATAGCGGATGTGTAACAACCGAGGATTTTCGTTGCCGAAAAACCCAGATGTTATGGGTTTTAAAAAGAAAAGAAAAGAAAGAAAGAAAAAGAAGAAAGAAAAAGAAAATTAGAGGGAAAAGAAGATAGACAATTTTTTTTTTAGAAAATAGAGAATTAGGAAAACAGACAGAAGATAGAAAATTTGAAAAATAGGAATAAACAGAAAGGAAACAACATAACAACAGTAGAATCTCACAATTCGCAGCGGAACAACATATAATAATAAATGAATAATCTTTTAAACAAAGAACTACAGTTATTACATTTCATCATATTTCATTACATCATATCATCAGAGTGTACAACAACATACATCAACAAATAGTGCAGCGGAAAAGAAATACTATATAAACTAGTAATACGCCATGCCATCCAGCTTGCCTCCAGCAACTCCAGAATATCCAGAATATCCTGATAAACCTAACTCTTAACTGCCCGTGTGGAAATTGGTGGGCACCCAGAGTTTAGGAAGGAAAACAATAAACTCCGAGTCAGTCATGTGACTGGTGTGAGAACTCAAAACAGTTTATTTAACTTTAAAATCAAATAGAGGAATATTTTTAAACTCAATTCGCAATGCTTTTAAAAATGAGACTACCATAAGGCCTCCCGCACACACACACAATGCAAACGCAGAATCGGAGGAGATTTCTCCTTATGATAGTCAAAGATGCTTGATACGCATTTAAAAGAACATTTGATATTATTATTAGTGTATAGTGTAGGAAAAATTCATTTCGAAAGTAGAATATAAATCTTAGCCAACATACGACCATTATCGTATGCCTACTATAGCTAACTATGTTCAATAGCAGGTTACCGCCACATTCCATAGCAGGTTATACAACTAAAACCGTACAAGTCACGTATTGTTTCTTTGGATTTCCAACAAATGGTCAGGCCAAGGAACTTCCCATTGCCACATGAGAATGCCTCTGGATGGACATCCCCGAGAACCAAACCGGATCTCTACCAACACAAGGCCGGGTTACTCCTAACTGAGTAACAACTGACCGAATATGCCATCCCCCGGTCCTTTGGGACCTTTTTCCGAGAGCGCTCTCTAATCAATTCACACAATCATAACAAAGTGTTTTCAACATGAGTAAGTATCTGGGCTCCATACCATGATACCACCCTTTTCCAGAAGGAAATGGACACATCCTAAAGGGTGCTACCCCTCATAACCTTGCCGCATCTTTCCTGTTTTGACCATTTCCGGGATGTGAGGCTCGACGAATTCACGTCCACAAAAACACACTTTATACAAAAGCCATGCTTTGGGTCAACAAATGATCAACACAATGATCACTAAGATAGACGATCAAATAAATGATCCTATCACAATAATCAACACAATGATCATTTCAGCATCACTCAGCATGTCACATTACCAAAATGGGATATATTGCTGATAACTTCAACTATATAACCTTTGAGCTCGTACGTCTCAAAGAAGGGTGTTAAGCAAAGAATAAATTCTCCGCCACCAACAGAAATATATTTGAAAGAAATCGGCTTTATATCTCAAATTGTAATGTCAGGCATACAATCCATACAAGTCTGTTCCGGGTTCGAACAAAACCGAAGGCACTTCTTACGAAGCCCTTGCAATACGGGTATTCACAATCCCGATCGAATTTCCCATCACTTAGGAGATCTCTATACCAGGAGCTACCCAGTGCAGAGACAATCGATAGGTCATCCTATCGTTTTCACAAATACTCGGTCTTCAACACCGATCTTCAAATGCAATTCATAACGACGTATCACATATTCGGAATGGGTTATACGACCCCATGGTCCTTTCCCGGTTAACCCGAATAGTGAGCGCTTATTCAAAATAAGTGTGCATTCAATTTCAAACAATTCACATCAAATACCCATTCAAAGGGAAATATTGATAGTCCGTTATTGAACTATCAATTGATATGCATACATCACCAGATTCCAAATAATTTTCCAAATTATTTATTTTCCAAAATATCTTTACTAGATATATAATTTCAACACTTCAAAAATAAATCAATATTTATTTTTAACCAATTACACTTTTCACATATAAATTCCATAATGAATTTATATTTCAAAATATTCGTGCATATACGATTTCAATAATTCATTTCAATTTATCCTCCAAAAAGATAAATTCTAATTATTCACTTCATATTGGAAAACATTTCCATACTTATTAAAAATAAGTAATTCACAAATCTCTTTTATTTTCAACACTTAGAAAATATTCAATATACTTAAATCGAATTAAGTATATATTTCATTATTTAAGGAAATCATTCACTTAAACATATTTACTTGGGCCAAAACGAATGTTGCGTAAAACATCGTTACGACAACCCAAAATCACTAGTATAGGGATTCGAATTTAAAATAGATATATAAATCCCAATACTAATCAAAAACATTTCCTTTCGGAAATCATTTACTATAACAACAGTGTTATAGTCCACCATTTCCTTTCATTTCTCGAAACATCTATTTCAACAATAAATGTTAAAATCTATGGTTTCGAATCTCAATACCTTTTAAAACATCGTTAGATCGTTTTAATTATGTTTAAAACATTCACATTCTAAACAATTTCTTTAACGTGTTATTCACTATTCAAAAACGTGAATAAACTACGTTAACCAATTTCATTCTTTTATTCATTCTAATTCAAAGGATTATTCACTATTAAAAAATATGAATATAACTCCATTTCTAAGTTATAACAATTAACTTGTCAAAATAAGTCATTTGCGAATTTATAAAACAACGTTTATAAATTCCTTTTCTATTTATTTATAAAAACTTCCTTTTTTATAAATTCCTTTATTAACATATTTGATTTCATATCTCAATTATAAACTAAAAGTTCATATTATAAGTCAATTGCTTATAAAACGATTATTTTACAAAATCGTTCTTTTTAAAGACTTTTCAATTTATAAACCTTATAACTTATAAGATTTATTTATTTAATAAATCTATTCTTCAAATAATTTCACCAAATTTATAAATCTTACTATTTATAAATTTCGTTTATAACTTCACAGTTTATAACTCTATAAATTTCATTCATTTATGAAACTCATTTTCACTACATTCAAACACTTATAAAAACTTGTTTTATAATGTCAATTTTTCAATTTATAAATATCCATTTATAAATCTCTTAATATAAATCAGTTTATATTATTATTCTAAAACGTCTTTAAATTCCTTTATAATTTCATCATTTCGATTTATAAAATAATCAAATTTTATAAATCCTATATTTAAACTTTTATCATATATTCAAAAATCCAATCTAAATTATTTTATAAAATCATTAGTTCATATTTCTTAAAAATCAACTTTTAATCGTATTTCTAAAAATCAGCTTTTTTACTATATTTCACAAAAATCATAATTTTTATAACTTTAAAAATTATAACGTTTATTTATTTATAATGGATCAATTCCAGAAATAAAGTATATTTTCAAAAATCATTTTAAAGATCATTTTAAAATCCCAAAATCTGGGTCCAATGATGCTACACACCAAATAGTCAATCACGACTAACAACGATATCATATATCGATATGATAATCCATCAAATATCAAAATATCTGAAATTAAATAAATACTGTTGAGGAATCCAGTTGGATCCCTCCAACCTGTTTTCCTGCATCCAAAAATATTAGCACAATACCAATTTCGCTCCAGTACGAAATTATCGCGGTACATGTTCTTAATAAATATTATCCGCTTAATAACGGCGTAATAGGGTCTCATCCGCTAAACAAAAAAATGCGGGAAATCAATCAACTGCAATATATACATATGCCAATATATATATATTGATATTATATATAATACCAATTTCACTGTTTATGAAATATTCGCGGTATATGTTTTTAATAAATAACATCCGCTTACTAACGGCGCATAATGTCTATTTTAACAATAAATAATTTACAGTCATCATTCAAACATGCATTCAAATATTTTAAATCTAACTATTTAAAATAAAATCGAAATCTATTCGATTGAGTGAGAAGTTCTCACCTTGGTTTTAATTTCCGTTTTAGCTTTTATTTCGAATAAAATTAAACGCGCGTTTAATTTTACCCGAAATTCTCACTAACTCCAAACGACTCCAAACCAACTCCATCGCGTAGTGCTCGTCCATACGATTCCAACGCAACTGAGTTTGCATTTTTTCGACCTCGTATGAAAAAGTTATGGTATTTTGAAGTTTACACGAGTTTTAATATATAAATTACAACTTAACTTTAATAATTTTTTATACCAACTAACATGGGCCGTAGATCTAAACCCAGCCACATCCAGACCATTCACTCCTTCTCCTTCCACACGCGCAGCAACCATCTCCAGGAACTCACGCAAGTAACCCATTACTTAGGAATTTAGGGTAAATCACCGCACCACACACAAGCGTCAATAGCCCATCATTTCACCACCATTCAGAGCGCCTCGGCCACCACCACCTTCGGCCAGGAGGAGCTGAAGCTCGGCCACTTCTATACCTCAGAAAACGTGCTCGACTCCTTGACAAACGCGGCCTCATAACTCACCATTTTTAGCTCCAATCCACATCTTAACCGTTGGATATGTCGTACTCTTCGAGCTCTCCATTTTTGTAGTTGATAACTTCTCGTAATTGTTAATGGATTGAGCGAATTTGAGGGAGAAAGAATTGACAATTTCTGGCCGTTTATAATAGGGTGGCGGCTGTAACATAGAATTAGGGTTTTGAATGTTATTTTTTTTTTTTATTTGTGAATGGTGCTATTTATAAGAACGAGCAAGCGTAAACACTATTCATCCCGGGAATTCCGAACTCCGATTTAGACGCCGTAACCAGCGTACCTAGGGTTTATCCCGCGTTCTGGACACGATGGAACAGGTTTCGGAAGCTAATTCGGAAGTATGTGCGAGTTATGGCTATAAACGCTCAATTTAAATTAAACCGATTTAAGTCGATTTCTAGGCGTTTTAATTTGTACCGGACAAACGGTAAATCCAATTGACTTGAAATTTGAAACCTTACAATAATATCGGATCCGATGAAACTGGTTTCGTCGAAATCCGAGACTTTTTGAAAAATGGCTATTTTGACTCGCCAAATTTAAATTAAAAATAATTCGATGCGTTTCGAGCTGCCACGATCAAACGATAACTCCGATTGACACGAAAATTGAAATCCGGTAATAACTAACTAATACGGATCCAATGAAACTGGTTTCGTTCAATTCTGAGACTGTTCAAAAATTGGCTATTTTACAGTCGATTATTAAATATTAAAATATTCAATTTTTACAAATTAACTTTTAATTCGATTTTAAAAGTTATAAAATATTTCTATAATTCCAGTATGATTAAATAAAATTTTCCAAATTATTTACAATCATTTTTAACTCAATTTTTAATTATTTCCATAATTTAACATATTAAATTATCGATTTAATTATCCAATTAAATCCAAAAATTCAAATAAAAATTTATTTGACTTAAAAATTCACTTATAAATATTTAAAATTAATTAAATATTCAAATTTAAATTATATAAAATTCTGGGTCGTTACAATCTTTCCCTCTTAAAAGAATTTCGTCCTCGAAATTACAAGTAAGAAAATTACAGAATCTATTAATTTTCCCAAAATTTATAATTAAACTTCTTACCATACTTTACTAAGTTTTCAAATCATACTTAGTTATCTTTTCAAAAACAACTACTATTGTTTAACTTTCAATTCTAAATCAAAGTTTAAAGTTTTCAAAATTTTCCAATTTTCTCAAATTTTTTCTAACGCCTTAAATTTTCGGAAAAATTCGCCATAGTCTCCTTTGCGCGGCTCGATCTGAAAAAAAAATGACAGTATATATATCACAAATATACATCTCATCAAGTAATGAGGCATCCCGAAGGGAAAAAAGTATAAAAGTGCGATATTTAATCCGAGATATGTACCTTATATTTTATTAGCGAGCATATACGGCTAATATAGCGCTAAAGCGAACTCCAAATGCGAAGCAAACGCGATCCGCACCTACTAAACTCAACAAACAACATGAGAACATGCACATATGCAAATAATCTCAATATACAACATATATCTCATAATAACTATATATGTCACATAGCAAATGCAACAATAGAAATATATATTCAACCATCAACCAACTAACATTCAACAAATTCATTCATATTCTCATTAATACTTAATGAATTGGTTTTCACTCTAAATCATATTTGATTTATCAACATTGGATTTTATCAACATTCATTCTCAATTCAATTAGTTAACATTTACTAATTTAAATCCAATTCACATTTAATTCTATTCAAATTTATTTACTCCAAATTTGAATTCAATTACATAGCTTCCAATTTCATTAATTCAATTTCATTAACACTTAATGAACTTATATACAATCAATCAACAATCAAGTAACAACCAATGTACATTAATTTCAACCAAATTACTTTGCTTATATTCATTCAATTTGGTTTAATTAAATTGATTTTCATTCAATTTTATTCAACTTCCAATAAAATTAGATTTTAATGAATTAACACTTATATTCATTATTATTTTTATCAATTATTTTCATTCAATCGATTAACATTCAATTCATTTATTCAATTCAATTACAAAGTTGAATTTCATTTACATAACTTAAGTTCATATTCATTTAATCCACTTGATTATTTACTTCGATACCAAAATCAACTTAATTCAATATCTCTTAAGTTATATTCTATTTAACTTTATATTCACTTTATATTTACAACTCATATTCATAAATATATTCCTATAGTTTCACTTCTTATATATATAAGTTTATTTCACAATTGTAAACACTTTAATTATAATTTTATTCTTATAATTCTTTTACTTATACAATTATTCTTTTATTTAGACTATTCAAACAACTAAACAATCTACTTATATACACTTTAATAATTTTTGAAAATTATTTCTTTATATATAAAATATACTCAAGGTAAAATTATTTCATTTATCCAATTTAAAACAATATTGTGCCGAATTGTTCTATTCAAGTGTTTAGAAACCCCTTCGGCATAGTCTTGCGGACCACGCTGACGAAAGTTCATATGCCACTCAATAAACCAATCATCACAATATAAAAAAATTTCATATTCACTAACAAATACGCTCTCATAGCTATTATTACACTCAAACTCATTCTAGAGTACTACTGACTCTATCTCTAATGAGTAATACCCTACAGAACCATGGTTGTCGCTTAACCATCAGCTCTGATACCAAATGTAACAACCGAGGATTTTCGTTGCCGAAAAACCCAGATGTTATGGGTTTTAAAAAGAAAAGAAAAGAAAGAAAGAAAAAGAAGAAAGAAAAAGAAAATTAGAGGGAAAAGAAGATAGACAATTTTTTTTTTAGAAAATAGAGAATTAGGAAAACAGACAGAAGATAGAAAATTTGAAAAATAGGAATAGACAGAAAGGAAACAACATAACAACAGTAGAATCTCACAATTCGCAGCGGAACAACATATAATAATAAATGAATAATCTTTTAAACAAAGAACTACAGTTATTACATTTCATCATATTTCATTACATCATATCATCAGAGTGTACAACAACATACATCAACAAATAGTGCAGCGGAAAAGAAATACTATATAAACTAGTAATACGCCATGCCATCCAGCTTGCCTCCAGCAACTCCAGAATATCCAGAATATCCTGATAAACCTAACTCTTAACTGCCCGTGTGGAAATTGGTGGGCACCCAGAGTTTAGGAAGGAAAACAATAAACTCCGAGTCAGTCATGTGACTGGTGTGAGAACTCAAAACAGTTTATTTAACTTTAAAATCAAATAGAGGAATATTTTTAAACTCAATTCGCAATGCTTTTAAAAATGAGACTACCATAAGGCCTCCCGCACACACACACAATGCAAACGCAGAATCGGAGGAGATTTCTCCTTATGATAGTCAAAGATGCTTGATACGCATTTAAAAGAACATTTGATATTATTATTAGTGTATAGTGTAGGAAAAATTCATTTCGAAAGTAGAATATAAATCTTAGCCAACATACGACCATTATCGTATGCCTACTATAGCTAACTATGTTCAATAGCAGGTTACCGCCACATTCCATAGCAGGTTATACAACTAAAACCGTACAAGTCACGTATTGTTTCTTTGGATTTCCAACAAATGGTCAGGCCAAGGAACTTCCCATTGCCACATGAGAATGCCTCTGGATGGACATCCCCGAGAACCAAACCGGATCTCTACCAACACAAGGCCGGGTTACTCCTAACTGAGTAACAACTGACCGAATATGCCATCCCCCGGTCCTTTGGGACCTTTTTCCGAGAGCGCTCTCTAATCAATTCACACAATCATAACAAAGTGTTTTCAACATGAGTAAGTATCTGGGCTCCATACCATGATACCACCCTTTTCCAGAAGGAAATGGACACATCCTAAAGGGTGCTACCCCTCATAACCTTGCCGCATCTTTCCTGTTTTGACCATTTCCGGGATGTGAGGCTCGACGAATTCACGTCCACAAAAACACACTTTATACAAAAGCCATGCTTTGGGTCAACAAATGATCAACACAATGATCACTAAGATAGACGATCAAATAAATGATCCTATCACAATAATCAACACAATGATCATTTCAGCATCACTCAGCATGTCACATTACCAAAATGGGATATATTGCTGATAACTTCAACTATATAACCTTTGAGCTCGCACGTCTCAAAGAAGGGTGTTAAGCAAAGAATAAATTCTCCGCCACCAACAGAAATATATTTGAAAGAAATCGGCTTTATATCTCAAATTGTAATGTCAGGCATACAATCCATACAAGTCTGTTCCGGGTTCGAACAAAACCGAAGGCACTTCTTACGAAGCCCTTGCAATACGGGTATTCACAATCCCGATCGAATTTCCCATCACTTAGGAGATCTCTATACCAGGAGCTACCCAGTGCAGAGACAATCGATAGGTCATCCTATCGTTTTCACAAATACTCGGTCTTCAACACCGATCTTCAAATGCAATTCATAACGACGTATCACATATTCGGAATGGGTTATACGACCCCATGGTCCTTTCCCGGTTAACCCGAATAGTGAGCGCTTATTCAAAATAAGTGTGCATTCAATTTCAAACAATTCACATCAAATACCCATTCAAAGGGAAATATTGATAGTCGGTTATTGAACTATCAATTGATATGCATACATCACCAGATTCCAAATAATTTTCCAAATTATTTATTTTCCAAAATATCTTTACTAGATATATAATTTCAACACTTCAAAAATAAATCAATATTTATTTTTAACCAATTACACTTTTCACATATAAATTCCATAATGAATTTATATTTCAAAATATTCGTGCATATACGATTTCAATAATTCATTTCAATTTATCCTCCAAAAAGATAAATTCTAATTATTCACTTCATATTGGAAAACATTTCCATACTTATTAAAAATAAGTAATTCACAAATCTCTTTTATTTTCAACACTTAGAAAATATTCAATATACTTAAATTGAATTAAGTATATATTTCATTATTTAAGGAAATCATTCACTTAAACATATTTACTTGGGCCAAAACGAATGTTGCGTAAAACATCGTTACGACAACCCAAAATCACTAGTATAGGGATTCGAATTTAAAATAGATATATAAATCCCAATACTAATCAAAAACATTTCCTTTCGGAAATCATTTACTATAACAACAGTGTTATAGTCCACCATTTCCTTTCATTTCTCGAAACATCTATTTCAACAATAAATGTTAAAATCTATGGTTTCGAATCTCAATACCTTTTAAAACATCGTTAGATCGTTTTAATTATGTTTAAAACATTCACATTCTAAACAATTTCTTTAACGTGTTATTCACTATTCAAAAACGTGAATAAACTACGTTAACCAATTTCATTCTTTTATTCATTCTAATTCAAAGGATTATTCACTATTAAAAAATATGAATATAACTCCATTTCTAAGTTATAACAATTAACTTGTCAAAATAAGTCATTTGCGAATTTATAAAACAACGTTTATAAATTCCTTTTCTATTTATTTATAAAAACTTCCTTTTTTATAAATTCCTTTATTAACATATTTGATTTCATATCTCAATTATAAACTAAAAGTTCATATTATAAGTCAATTGCTTATAAAACGATTATTTTACAAAATCGTTCTTTTTAAAGACTTTTCAATTTATAAACCTTATAACTTATAAGATTTATTTATTTAATAAATCTATTCTTCAAATAATTTCACCAAATTTATAAATCTTACTATTTATAAATTTCGTTTATAACTTCACAGTTTATAACTCTATAAATTTCATTCATTTATGAAATTCATTTTCACTACATTCAAACACTTATAAAAACTTGTTTTATAATGTCAATTTTTCAATTTATAAATATCCATTTATAAATCTCTTAATATAAATCAGTTTATATTATTATTCTAAAACGTCTTTAAATTCCTTTATAATTTCATCATTTCGATTTATAAAATAATCAAATTTTATAAATCCTATATTTAAACTTTTATCATATATTCAAAAATCCAATCTAAATTATTTTATAAAATCATTAGTTCATATTTCTTAAAAATCAACTTTTAATCGTATTTCTAAAAATCAGCTTTTTTACTATATTTCACAAAAATCATAATTTTTATAACTTTAAAAATTATAACGTTTATTTATTTATAATGGATCAATTCCAGAAATAAAGTATATTTTCAAAAATCATTTTAAAGATCATTTTAAAATCCCAAAATCTGGGTCCAATGATGCTACACACCAAATAGTCAATCACGACTAACAACGATATCATATATCGATATGATAATCCATCAAATATCAAAATATCTGAAATTAAATAAATACTGTTGAGGAATCCAGTTGGATCCCTCCAACCTGTTTTCCTGCATCCAAAAATATTAGCACAATACCAATTTCGCTCCAGTACGAAATTATCGCGGTACATGTTCTTAATAAATATTATCCGCTTAATAACGGCGTAATAGGGTCTCATCCGCTAAACAAAAAAATGCGGGAAATCAATCAACTGCAATATATACATATGCCAATATATATATATTGATATTATATATAATACCAATTTCACTGTTTATGAAATATTCGCGGTATATGTTTTTAATAAATAACATCCGCTTACTAACGGCGCATAATGTCTATTTTAACAATAAATAATTTACAGTCATCATTCAAACATGCATTCAAATATTTTAAATCTAACTATTTAAAATAAAATCGAAATCTATTCGATTGAGTGAGAAGTTCTCACCTTGGTTTTAATTTCCGTTTTAGCTTTTATTTCGAATAAAATTAAACGCGCGTTTAATTTTACCCGAAATTCTCACTAACTCCAAACGACTCCAAACCAACTCCATCGCGTAGTGCTCGTCCATACGATTCCAACGCAACTGAGTTTGCATTTTTTCGACCTCGTATGAAAAAGTTATGGTATTTTGAAGTTTACACGAGTTTTAATATATAAATTACAACTTAACTTTAATAATTTTTTATACCAACTAACATGGGCCGTAGATCTAAACCCAGCCACATCCAGACCATTCACTCCTTCTCCTTCCACACGCGCAGCAACCATCTCCAGGAACTCACGCAAGTAACCCATTACTTAGGAATTTAGGGTAAATCACCGCACCACACACAAGCGTCAATAGCCCATCATTTCACCACCATTCAGAGCGCCTCGGCCACCACCACCTTCGGCCAGGAGGAGCTGAAGCTCGGCCACTTCTATACCTCAGAAAACGTGCTCGACTCCTTGACAAACGCGGCCTCATAACTCACCATTTTTAGCTCCAATCCACATCTTAACCGTTGGATATGTCGTACTCTTCGAGCTCTCCATTTTTGTAGTTGATAACTTCTCGTAATTGTTAATGGATTGAGCGAATTTGAGGGAGAAAGAATTGACAATTTCTGGCCGTTTATAATAGGGTGGCGGCTGTAACATAGAATTAGGGTTTTGAATGTTATTTTTTTTTTATTTGTGAATGGTGCTATTTATAAGAACGAGCAAGCGTAAACACTATTCATCCCGGGAATTCCGAACTCCGATTTAGACGCCGTAACCAGCGTACCTAGGGTTTATCCCGCGTTCCGGACACAATGGAACAGGTTTCGGAAGCTAATTCGGAAGTATGTGCGAGTTATGGCTATAAACGCTCAATTTAAATTAAACCGATTTAAGTCGATTTCTAGGCGTTTTAATTTGTACCGGACAAACGGTAAATCCAATTGACTTGAAATTTGAAACCTTACAATAATATCACATTACGGATCCGATGAAACTGGTTTCGTCGAAATCCGAGACTTTTTGAAAAATGGCTATTTTGACTCGCCAAATTTAAATTAAAAATAATTCGATGCGTTTCGAGCTGCCACGATCAAACGATAACTCCGATTGACACGAAAATTGAAATCCGGTAATAACTAACTAATACGGATCCAATGAAACTGATTTCGTTCAATTCTGAGACTGTTCAAAAATTGGCTATTTTACAGTCGATTATTAAATATTAAAATATTCAATTTTTACAAATTAACTTTTAATTCGATTTTAAAAGTTCTAAAATATTTCTATAATTCCAGTATGATTAAATAAAATTTTCCAAATTATTTACAATCATTTTTAACTCAATTTTTAATTATTTCCATAATTTAACATATTAAATTATCGATTTAATTATCCAATTAAATCCAAAAATTCAAATAAATAAAAATTCACTTATAAATATTTAAAATTAATTAAATATTCAAATTTAAATTATATAAAATTCTGGGTCGTTACAGGATGAGACCCTATTGCGCCGCATATTAAGCGGATAATATTTTATGAATCCCATATACCGCGATATCCCGTCTGGAAACGGGATTGGTATTGTGCTAATGTCTGTGGATGCAGGGAAACAGGTTGGAGGGATCCAACTGGATTCCTCAAATAATTGAATTGGTTTCAATATTGTGTGTAGATTTCTTTTTATTATAACCCTGTGTGATTATCTTTATGATTGAAATAGTTGACGGCTTAAATTTAGCCGAATAAAAATTCTGGTATCATTAGATATCGGAAATAAATAAAATTTGATTTTTGAAATAAGTAGTAGATAAATTTGAAAAATGGTTTGAATTGGGATATTTGAATTATTATAAATGGTTTATATAAAAAGATTTATAAAATGGATATTTATAAATAAAAATACTGGAATTATAAAACAAGTTTTTATAAGCGTTAAAATGAATTATAAATGAATTCATAAGTGAATGAAATTTATAAATTGTGAAGTTATAAAAGGAAATGATTTTTGTAAAATAAGAGAATTATAAATAATTTACTTATAAATTGGGTTTTGGCATTTAAATGAAATATAAATAGAATTGGTTAAGTAAGGGATTTTATAAGTTGAAGTTTTTATAAAATTATAGATGTGAATTTATAAACGTTAGTTTATAAATCTGAAATCAATTGAATTAGATAGATTAAACATAGAAGTATATTAAAGGAGATGTATCCACGATTTTGGACAGTGGATAACCTTCTAAATAAAACGTGTAGAAAATGTTGAATTTGGATTAACGAAGAATATTCACGATTTTGGATAATGAATAATATATTCAGGAAATGTTTTGGGGAAAATGATATTTTAAATAGAATTAAAACGATTAGAGATGTTTTAAATGTATTAAGTATTGAAAACATATATTTCAACATTCATTGTTGAAATAGGCGTTTTCAAGGAATTGAAGGAAATGGTGGACTATAACACTGTTGTTATAGTAAATGATTTCCGAAAGGAAATGTCTTATACAGTATTGGGATTTATATATCTATCTAAATTTAGAATCCCTATACTGGAGATTTTGGGTCGTCGTAATAATGTTTTACGCAACATTTTTTTGGACTCAAATAAAAGTGTTAAAGGAAATGTTTTCCTAAAGAAATGAAATATGTACTTAATATTAATTTAAGTATATCGAATATTTTCCAAATGTTGAAAATAAATAGATTTGTAAAATACTTATTATTAAATAAGTAGGGAAATGTTTTCCAGTATGAAATGAACGTTTTGAAAATTATCCTTTTAAATATAAATTGAAAGTGAATATTTGAAATCGATTTGAAAATCGTAAATTCACAGATATTTTGGAAATGTAAATTCAATATGGAATTTATAAATGAAATTGGGAAAATTGGTTTAAAAATAAATATCGATTTATTTTTAAAGTATGGAAATTATATATATATCTTGTAAAGGTATTTATTTTGGAAAAATAAATAATTTGGAAAATTATTTGGAATATGGCGATGTTGTGCATACCTATTGATAGTTAAATAACCGACTATCAATATTTACCTTTGAATAGGTATTTGTTGTGATTTGTTTGAATTTGAATGCCACACTTATTTTTAAAATAAGCGCTCACTATTCGGGTTAGCCGGGAAAGGACCTTGGGGTCGTATAACCCATTCCGAATATGTGATACTTCGTTATGGATTGCATTTGAAGACCGGCGTTGAAGACCGGATATTTGTGAAAACGGAAGGATTACCGTCGAATGTTTCTGCATCGGCTGATCCCTGATATAGAAATTTATTACCCTTTGTGATGGGAAGTCCGGTCGTGATTAGTGAATATCCGAATTGCAAGGACTTCTTTGTAAGTGCCTTCGGTTCCGTTCAATCCCGGAACGGACTTGTATGGAGGTGTGTCTGACGTTACAATTTGAGATGTAAAGCTGGTTTCTATCAAATATGTTCCCGTTGGTGGCGGAGAATTTATTCTTTTAGCTTAATACCCTTAGAGGTTATGTAGTTGATGGTTACCAGTGATACACTCCCAATTTGGTAATGTGGCATACGAAGTGCTGTTGAGCATTTTATGATCGAAGCATGGCTTTGTATAAAGCGTAGCTTTGTGGACGAGACTTCGTCGGACCGCACACCCCGGAAATGGTCAAAACAGGAAGGATGCGGCAAGGTTATTAGGGGGTAGCACCCCTTTAGTGTATGTCATTCCTTCTGGATAGAGGTGGTATCATGGTATGGAGCCCAGATACTTAACCTATGTTGTTGCTGCAAATTTATTGCTTTGTGATTATTGGAAATCGAGGATCCTCGGATATAGATCAGTTACGATCGGGGAATGACATATTCATGTCAGTAGTTACCCAGTTAGGGGTAACCCGGCCTTGTGTTGGCAGAGATCCGGTTAGGTTCTCGGGTCGTCTTTCCAGAGGCGTACCCATGTGGCAATGGGAAGTTCCTTGGCCTGACCATTTGTTGGAAATCCAAAGAAACAATACGAACCCTGTACGGTTTTAGTTGTATAACCTGCCATGGAATGTGGCGGTAACCTGCTATTGAACATGGTAGCTATAGTAGGCATAAGTGTGAAATGCCTATGCTGGCTAAGATTTATATCTTTACTTTCGAAATGATTTTTCCTACACTATGCACTAGTAATAATATCAAATGTTTCTTTTTAATGCGTATCAATCATCTTTGACTGTCATAAGGAGAAATCTCCTTCGATTCTGTGTTTGCATTGTGTGTGCGTGTGCGGGAGGCCTTATGGTAGTCTCATTTTCTAAAATGCATTTCGAATCTATTTTAAAACTATCCTATTTTTTATTTTAAAGATAAACTGTTTTAAGTTCTCACACCAGTCCCATGACCGACTCGGAGTTTATTGTTTTCCTTCTTAAACTCTGGGTGCCCACCAATTTCCACATGGGCAGTCTAGAGTCAGGTTATCAGGATATTCTGGAATTCAGGAGTTGCTGGAGGCAAGCTGGATGGCATGGCGTATTCACTAGTATATAGTATTTCTTTTCTGCTGTTTGTTGTTGTTGTTGTACACTCTGATGATGTAATGTAATGTAATAACTGATATAGTTCTTTGTTTAAAGATTATTCATTTATCTATTATATGTTGTTCCGCTGCGATTGTGAGATTCTGATATTGTTCTGTTGTTTCTTTTTGTTTTCTGTTTCTTCTTCTTTTTTCTCTCTTCTTCTATCTTTTTCTTCTTCTTAAACCCTAAGAATTCGGCTTTCCGGCATTCGATTTCTCGGCAGTTGATACAGTGGACGTATTGATGTCAATTTTCGAAAGTCGAAGAATCGGATCCTTACACTTATACAATTTATTCTTTTACAATTATTGATTTCAATTAAGATTATTCAAACAACTTTTTCATTAACTTATATATTTGCATTTTCAAACAACCAAACAATCAGTTTATATACACTTCAATAATTCTGAAAAATTAATCCTTTATATATAAAATATAATCGAGGTAAAATTATTTCATTTACCCAATTTAAAATGATACTATGTCGACTTGCCTCGTTTATGTTTGGAAATCCCTATCGATAACATGGCATCCCACATCACGACCAGAATTCACAAATAGCTCAACGGATAAGTAAACACAATATAAAACATTTTATATTCACTAACAAATACGCGCTCATATATATAATACACTCAAACTCAATATAGGGTGCTACTGTCCCTATCTATACTGAGTACACATCAAAGCTTAGGAATATACAAAATCTAAGCTCTGATACCAAATGTGATGACCCGAAAATCCATACCCTTTGAATCGACAATAATCCACACATGTCCGACCCAAAAAGCACAAACTGATGGAAGGTCAAGAGAAAGAAAAGAAGAGAGAAGAAGAGAAGAGAAGAAAGAGAGAAGATAGAACCAAACAAAATAACACAGAATCTCACATCGCAACGGAAAATATATAATATCATATCAATGATCTTTATAAAATAGAAACTGTATATATATATATATACACACATACATAAATCAGAGTTCAACAATCAATCAGAGTTATCAGCCTGAACAGTTATAATAACCTATCCTCACAATTGCCGATAATATACAACAACAAACAAAGCACAACGGATAATAAATAATCAAGCAAATACGGATGTACGAAAATGAAGATCTCCAGCTCCCATGTTGAAGCTCCAATAGCACCAAAGCATAACCTGTAGATATACTCGGTCTGACCCGAGCATTGAAAGGGAAGAATGCCCGAATCAGTCTAGTAAACCAGCATGAGAAACACACTCAACTGAATTATTAAATTACCAAACTTTTCCTTTATCAAAATAAAAGTATCTCGTAAGATAAGTCCACACATAAACACGGACATGTTTTTACCTTACGATAACTAAAACATTTCATATCAAATTCATGTTATATTATAGTAGTGTCTAGTATACAAATAATATTCAAAAGAGCCAAAATTGTTACCATTATTAAATTCCAGCATACTAGGCTCTACAATTAAATTAGCAGGTACGTAGTGGAGTTTGGATTTCTATACAAATGACCAGGAGAAGGGACTACCTTCCGTAGGGGTACACCTCTAGATGGATATCCCGAGGCACAGAACATCTGCCCTCTACCAACACAAGACCGGTCCACCTCTATAACTATATGGTACCGAATATGTCATCCTTCGGTCGTTACCGACCTTTACCGAGGGCCCTCATAGCATACAAACCACAATAATCAGATACACGACGTCATAGCGTGTAATGATATATCTAGAAGAGGATGATCATATCCTACTTGAGAATGACCCACTTAGCCATGTTGCATCTAACCCTATTTTGGTCATTTCCGGTTGATGATGCCTGACGAGGTAACGATTACCTTTCACAATCACAATCACATCACTTAGAATGCCACACGGCCATTTCCGTTGACTACTAATTGCCTTCCACAAAAATACAACCCTTATGCTCGTATGTCTCAAGGAGGGTGTTAAGCTAAGAGAAGTTGCCTTCTCCGCCACCACTTATGTACTTTTGTAAAAACCAATGTTCGTAATCTTTAGAAATGCAATGTCAGACAAACATCCATACAAGTTGTCCAGGAATAGGACAAACCGAAGGTACTTTCCTACCACATCCTGTCGGGAAATCCCTAGGATTAGTAGTGAATAGTCCTCGCATTGGATATTTCATAATGAAGAGACCACTGCTACTGGATGTATATTGGGATTTTAACCCCAAACGATCAACAAGCAGTCCCCCACTATGAAACTCCGAAATATCAATATCATCACAAGCAACCTGCACAATCGTCACATATACGTTGGTCCAAAGTGGTTTTCAGATAAATCTGATCCCTGTCTCTTCGCACCAACAATGCAAAAGCATTTCTCAACCTCACACAGCAACTAAGTCTCATAGACTTATCACGTCTCCAACTTTCAACTTGCTATCCTTCGGGCCAAGAAGGAAGCTCGATAGATTGGAGTAATACTCCGCACTATACGAATCAACATCCTTAACACAGACGATAATCAAGCCTACACGGAAGGCTACGTACTAAGTGTACGAGTAAATAGTTCCCACATCAAGTCAAGGAACTAAAAATTTTAGGCAATTTGATAGTCGGTTATTTAACTATCAAAGCAAACAAACAAATATTCAACACCATAACAATCATTAGGCCATTTAATTAATCTTTTATTAATTAAACCATTTGCCAAATATTCACTTCAATTTATCTTTAAAAAGATATATTCTCAAAACCATTTCACTTCTATATTGGAAAGCAATTCCAAATACTTATTTAACAATAAGTAATTCACAAATCTATTTATTTTCAATACTTAGAAAATATTCAATATACTTAAAACACGATTAAGTATATATTTTATTCTTTAAGGAAAACATTCTCTTAAACACATTTATTTGGATCAAAACAAATGTTACGTATAACATCGTTACAACAACCCAAAATCAATAGTATAGGGATTCGAAAATTAGATAGATATATAGATCCCAATACTATATAAAAACATCTCCTTTCGAAAATCATTTACTATAACAATAGTATTACAGTCCATCATTTCCTTATACTTTTCAAAAACGTCTATTACAACAATGAATGTTGAAATCTATGGTTCCGATCCTTAACACATTTTAAAACACCTTCAAATCATTTTATCCACTTAAATATCACTTCCCAAAATATTTCTTTAATAGATTATTCACTGTCCAAAATCGTGAATATAAATCGTTTACCAAATTCAACACTTCTACATATTTAATTAAAGGATTATCCACTGTCCAAAATTGTGGATATATCTCCTTTAATAAGCTTTCATATTTACTTATCAAATTCAATTGATTTCGGATTTATAAAACAATGTTTATAAATTCCTTTCATTTCATTTATATGCCGAAAATTCAAATTACAAGCTAATTGCTTATAAATCTTTTATTTACAATATCGTTTATTTTATAAATTCACAAATTTAATAAATTTCATTCTTTTGTAAAATCCATTTATAACATCATTTTAACATTCCCAAAACTCCTTTATAATTCCTTCATTCTGATTTATAAAAATTCAATTTTATAAATCTTCTTTATAAACCGTTCATATTAGTCAAAAGTCTCAATTTAAACCGTTTCACAAAATCATTAACTCCATATTTCGCAAAAATCACATTTCAATTATATTTCCCAAAACATCATGATTTATATAACATAAAAATTATCGCATTTATTTATTCAAAATAAATCAATTCTTAACGATTCAAAAATTCAATAAAACATTTATTACCAAAATCACTTTAGAATCCTTTTAAATTTGAAAATCATCACTTTAACATATTTAAAACTCCAAAATCGGCCCAATGCTGCAACAGCACTAAATACATCAATCACAACATCCAAACATCATATATCATATGATAACAGAATATATAACAATATCTGTAAATAAATCAATACTGTTGAGGAATCCAGTTGGATCCCTCCAACCTGTCACCTACAACAAATATATATATTAGAATATGTGTATAATGTCCGCTTCAAGGCAGACGTGCGTACAAAAGTTCATCCGCTCATACACGGGAACATATAGGGTCTCATCTGCTCCAATGGGAAGGTATATATCCAACTATCAACCAATATATCATATATCATCCACACAATCATCAATCATCATAAATAATATTTATTCTCACTTATATAAAAATATCAGTGAGTGAGAAAGAGTGAGTTGTACTCACATTGCATCCAATAGCAGTTACAGTGTTTAATTCAAATAAAATTAAACGACCGTTTAATTTTACCCAAATTTACACTAGCTCCAATCAACTCCAAACCATCTCCCTCACGTAGTGCTCGTCCATACTATTCCAACGCAATTCATTTCGTGAATTTCCGACCTCGTATCAAAAAGTTATGGCATTTAGAAGTTAATACGATTTTATATAAATTAATTTCACAACTTTTTTTTTATTTTATAACCTAGATTCCATCAGGGCCGTGCATTTTCAAAAAAGGAATCCAGGCCGTTCTTTAATCTTCTTCCCCTCATGTAATGAACGCACGCAACAAACCCATTTGCCACCGATGTTCATCAAATTTTTACGACCACTACGATCGACTTCACGTTGATCGAACGCTGCCATATCGAAGCCCACACTCTAGTGCACCACCGCCTTGAATGAAGGTGAGCTCGGCTTCTCCAGCAATGAGATAACGACCAATGAACGGTGCGACTTTAAACAAAAATTGTCGATTATCCACTTCGTATTTTTCGATCATCTCCGTATGGATTTAAAGATCTCACCTAGATCTACAACATTGTAGTTAAAAGATGCTTCTAATTGTTGATGGAGGTAGAGATTTTGAGGAGAGAAGAATCGAAGATTTATTGCCATTAAAATGAAAACGGCGGCTAGGGTTAGAAACCCTAGATTTGTCGCAAATGAAGAAAATAACGTCCTTTTATAGAAAATTCTACGCATGTCGCCTGGCGTTTATAATGTTTTACCCCTATTTCGAACACAATGGAATATATATCGGGAGTCAATTCGAAAGTATTTGGAAGATAGGTTTTCAAATTGACAAATTTAAATTTAAAATTTACTTAAACCGATTTCTACGCGTTTTAGCTTGCCCCGGACAAACCGTAAATCCGATTGACACAAAATTTGAAATCTTACAATAATATAACATTACGGATCCAATGAAACTGGTTTCGTCAAAATCTAAGACTGTTTGAAAAATGACTATTTTTACTTGTCAATTAAATATTAAAATATTCAATTTCCACAATTTAACTTTTAATTCAGTTTTAAAAGTTTACTAACATCATTCTAACTCAAACAAGATTTAATACAACTTTATAAATCATTTTTATTCATATTAAATCCAAATTCCTATTATTTACACAATTTCAAATATTAAATTAACAATTTAATTATCCAATTAGATCCAGATATTCGAAATATAAGTTATTCGACTTATAAAATTTACTTGTGCATATTTAAAATCAATTAAATATATGAATTTCAAACGACAAAAATTCTGGGTTGCTACAAATTTTCTAAGTGTTGTAAATTGAATTAGGAAATATTTCTAAGTGTTGAAATGGTTTAAAAATATCCTGTTATAGATAAATATTTGAAGTTGATTTCAAATGTTGGAATACAAGAAGAGAGTTGAATATATATCTTTTAAAGATATTTCGAAATGAATGTTTTGAAAGATTTATAAGATTGGGCTTAGTGACTGCTTACGGATGTAATTTGATAGTTAGATAACTGGCTATCAATATTGGCCAATTTCGTTAACCGTTTCGAAGAGACCGAGATTAGATTTAACTATTCGAAAACAACTTTGATCTGGTTTGAACGTTACGAATGGATATCGTGAAGATAGTGAAGATGGTGATTCGGTTTGTCCAGACCCAGGACAACTTGTATGGACGAATGCTATCAGAACATCGTCATTGGAGGACAATGAGCATTCTAAGTAGAATTGTTCTTGAAAGGTAATTGTTAGCCTCAATCCTCATCAACCGAAATGACTGAAAAGCAGGGGAGATGCAGCAAGCTAAGTGGGTCGCACCCACTTTGGTTATGTTTCACCTTTCTAGATAACCTCGGATATATTATTATTTATGGATATGGTGGTGCATGCAAAAGAGCTCTCGATAAGGGTACGAACACCTGGGGTGATAACATATTCAGTCCTACCCAGGTTAGGGATAGGGCCGGTCTTGTGTTGTAGGGGATCCCAGCAAGGTCCTCGGTACATTTTTCTTGAAGTGTACTGTGATAGGTGGTACCCCAGTGCCTAGTCATTATATGTATTCCATTCTCCAATAAGCGTCGTACGGTTTTGATTGTGCCCAACCATGCTGAAATATAAGATGCAGGCATTTCAGCTATTTTCTATTTACTTTGTTTAGACGCTATTATAATATCAAACAATTTTGATATAAAGTGTTTTGGTTATCGTAAGGTAAAACCCATCGTATTTATGTGTGACGTGGTCCTACGAGATTGTAATGATCCCATTTTTGAATAAAATTTAAATTGGTAATTTAAATAAATTTTTGAATTAAATGGGGAATTTAATGGTTTTGAATTTTTCCAAACAAAATAAGGTATTTGTTTGTTTATTAATATAAATGTATATAAATATGATTGAAATAGAATTTTGGTTTGAAATTCAAAAAATAAATATCTTATAAATAGATTTGGATTTAAAATTCAATAATAAATATATTATGAATAAATTGGATTTAATACTCTATATTTTAAAAGTTGATTGCTAAATTTTAATATATATATATATATATGTGTGTGTGTGTGTGTGTGTATGTATGTATATATGTATATGTAGTTTGAAAATTACGTTTTGAATTTAATATAGAAATTTTCAAAAGCTATTTGAAAAGTTAAATTTTATATTTTAAAAGACTTATATATATAAAATATATAAATAAAGAAAGATGTATATAAATATATAAATATTTATTTTAGAAATTGTATTAGATTCGAAAACATTATATTTTAAAATTTGTTATAATGTATATGTAAAATGATTTAGAAGTTATATAAATAATTTTAAAAGTAAATGTATATAGATAAATATTTTTAATAAAAATAAGATTTGATAAAAAGATTTAAAATTTATTTTCTTTTAAAATGAACAAATATAATTTGTATAGTTATAAATTTAAAACATAATACATGTGTTAAGTTATAAAACATAAGTACTTAATTTAAAATAAGGGTTTAAAACACAATATATAAATTAACTTAAAAATAAGGATTTAAACATAAAATGTTTACATTTTAACATTTGTAAGGATGAGATTATATGCAATTACAAGTGTTGGTTAATTTAAACAAGTGTAAGCATAGTTTAACTTGAAATTAACAAGTGGCATATCATATAAATTATAAAATATGTTTTAAGAGTAGAAACCAGGTTATTTTCTATTCTTCTCTTATCTTCGAACTTAAAACTGAAATGAAAATAAAATCAAAATAACTCAAACCAAGATCAACATGAAGCAACCAAAGCCAAGTATTCAAAGATCAGTTTCACAGCAAAGATCATTTCAGTTAATCAAGCAATCAAAACAAAGATCTGATCATGACCAAGTTAATGATCAAACTCAAATCAAAGCAAACCAGTAAAGCAACTCAAACATCTTCAACATGATTCAAACCTGAGAGCAAGATCAATTGCAGTTTCAAAAGCTAAAATAAATTCAAAACCTGGAAACAAAGAACAAGCAAAACAAAAATCCAGTTTTCAAATGCAAGATCAACTCAACACAATCAGGCATGCAAGATCAGGCAACTCAATGTAATCAAAATCAGATCATCAAAAACACTTCCAGATCAAAGACAACAATTGTTTCCAGTTTTTCAAATGAAAAGCTTCTCTGTTTCTTCAACCTGGTGAGTAAACTACTGACCTAAATCCAAATCTGTCTTGATCTCTGATGCATGTATCATATTTAATAATGTTTGTAGAAGTATACTGATGTGAGTGCATGTATATAAACATAATATGTCTGAACAATGCCTGTGTATATGTGTAAATATACACTCTTTTCTAAGTTCTAGGTTTAATGAATTTAAAAAGAAAATTCATATCTCAATATATATATACACAGAATTATGTTATAATCCTTAAATGAAATCTGGTAGTGGTAACTAAATTTGGATTTAGGAAATATTATTGAGAATAATTAATAGGTAAGGTTGTTGAGCATGTATTCTATTCACAAAAAGCTTTTTTCTTTTTTTTAATGGCCTATGTTCCCTCCATTCCTCCTTCTGTACTTTCAAACATCCCTCCAACTGTTCATCCCCTCTCCCCTCATGTACCTCCTGACCCTGTCCCACCTGACCCATCCCCTCCTCTGCCTACTGCGACCCCTTCTCCACCCCCTGCTCTGCCTACTGCGCCCCCTTCTCCAACCCCTGCTACCAATGGTCCTTCATCAAACCTCAACTCACAGATCTGCCCTCCTTCTTCTCAGTCAGGTCCCTCTGTCCAATGGAATTACCTATTCAAAGATAAACCTCGTAATGCAGGGCGGCATTCCCCTATAAAAGTGCCACTGGTCTATGATGGAGAAGTCCTGGTTCTACCGGAGAATGCTATAAAGGCAGGCAATGAAGTTTGGGGTGACTACTTGGTAGGATTTTTTCTTGATAAACCTCTTTCGTATCTAACGGTTATAGCTCATCTAAAAAGAGTTTGGAAGTTAAAGGGTTCTATTAAAGTCAAATCGGATGGATTTCTGTTCCTATTCAATCTGTCTTGTGATGAAGACAGAAGGAAAATAATTGCTTCAGACCCAATAATCATGAGGAACAAAATATTCATAATTAAGCAATGGGATCCAAATGTTGGTAACAACTTTAGTACGATTAGATCAGTTCCTGTGTGGATTAAGCTCTCTAATATACCATTATATGCTTGGTCACACCTGGGCATTAATTGGCTTGCATCACGTGTTGGAACTTTCATGTGTATTGATGAGCAAACTGAAAGGTTGGAAAGAATTGGATTTGCAAAATGTATGGTAGAAATTTCACCAACAGTGGAGTTGTTGGAGGAATTTGCAGTGAGGTTACTTGATGGATCAGAGCAGATTGTTAAAGTTGACTACCTGGAGAGGCCAGAAATATGTATATGCTGCAATGAGTTTGGCCATATGACTGACAAGTGTATGAAATTAAAATTGAATTATGAAGAGAAGGCAAGAACAAAAGAAGAAATAAGTAAGGAAAGCAGGGTGAATGAAGTGGAAAATGAAAAACTAATAAGGGGCAATAAAAAAGGCAGGAGTGGAGAAAGGTAGAAAGTAGAGGAGCAAAAATGAAAAGAGATAAGGAGAAAAACATGCTAAATGAAAACCATAAAAATAGAGCAGGAAATTCAGTAGATGAGGCCAAGAGCATAAAGATGCCTGAAGCACATTCTTGCTCAGTGGAAAAAGGAAACCCATCAAAAATAAATGAAGAAATCAATAGCGATAGCAATAGATTTAATGTTTTGATGGAAGAAAATGAGACTGGGCCATGCTATGTAATCTGTGACAATGAACCTTGCTATGAAAACTGTGATAATGATGAGCAGGTGGAGGAGGGAGAAATAATAAGTAATATTCAGACTGATTTAATGGTAAATGTTGATCATGTGCCTACAAACTTACTTGTGCACACTGAAATAGAGGAATAGGAAATTAATAAATACAAGAGAGAACCATCAAAAACATCCAGTGGACCACAAGCAGAGTACGATATGACTCGAAGTAAGACTCAGAGTAAGAATAGTGAAGATATACATGTGCACACTGACAATATTATACATGAAGAGGCCAGTACCAGTGGAGGAAACCCTCAACTACCAATAGATATTCAGGATAGGAATGTTAAAATGGAAGCACAATAACAACTTCACATTAAGTAGAAACTCAGTTCAGGGAAACCCTAAATAAAGAAATATTTAACTTGTACGTGACTTGCAAAAAGGAAACACCATCCCCAATGCAAGTTTTTACTCTTTCACTGGCACTTTGCCTGGTTGGATCTCCCTGCCAACATCACCAAAAAACACTCCTCCCTATCATATGGCAGAAAAGAAAAGTGACAAAGGTCTAAAACATAAAAAAGATGGCAATGTTGAACATATCTCTGGACATAGGGGTTCTCTTTCAACAAGGAGCATGAAAAATGTAGTTCATTAATCATTGAAGTATACCAAATGATGCAGTCCTATGCCATATGGAATATAAGAGGAGCACATGCCCTAACTAAGTTAGATCAAGTAAAGTATCTCATCAACCAACACAAAGTTTCACTTTTTGCTATACTGGAAACAAAACTTAATGAAACCCTAACTATTAAAGTTGCTATGCACAATAATCCTACTTGGACTCTTAATCATAATCTGAATCATGCATCTTATGGTCGAATCATGGTAATTCATGACCCGTCTGTTTTGACACTATCCTCTGTACTATGTATTGATCAAGTAATGCACTTCCAAGCCAAACTGAATGTTTCATCTTCTTCCTTCTACCTTAATATTATATATGCTCACAATTCTTTGAACTAAAGGCAATCTCTCCTTGATCTACTACCAGCCTTCAGGAAAAATTCCCATCCCTGGCTTGTCTTTGGGGATTTCGACTGCTGTCTATCCTTACATGACAAACTTAGAGGTACCCCCCTTCTTCAAAAAGACATTTATCCACTCAATAAAGCTATTAAGGATTCTAGTTTGCTTCCTATTCCCACTTCTGGAGCTGAGTTCACTTGGAATAACAGGAGTCGAACCGGAGTCAGAACATTTACCAACATAGATCATTCTTTTGCCAATCTCCAAGCCTTATCTGCTTGGCCAACAATGTCTTCCTTTATCCCCAACCAGTCCTTTCTGACCACTCTCCTATAATATTCTCCTCGGGTCAGAAGTTGTTAAAAGAAAGAAAAAAAGCTTCAAATTTTATAATACTTGGGTCCTTGAACCTGAGTATAATAATATAATAAATAAAGCATGGTCTGAAAACTTTTATGGAAATCCTATGTATATTTTTTACAGGAAATTAAGAGCAACAAAATTTGCTTTAAGAGATTGGGCAAGGAACAAGTTTGGTGATGGGACCTTGAAATCAACAATGCTAAGGAAAAAACTCATGAAAGCACAGGAAATTATGATGAACAATCCAGCTAATCCAGCAGCTGCTGAATCTGATAGAAAATACTTTGATGAGTTAAATGAAGCTTTGAAAACTGAAGGGAATATGAAGAGGTAGCAACTGAGGCAAAAATGGGCAGCTGAAGGGGACAACAATACTGCATATTTTCATGCAGCCATAAAGGTTAAACAAGATAAGGAGCATATCACAACTATTTATGATGAGTTTGGGGTCCTTCACTCTAACCCATCCGAAGTTGACAAAGCTCTTCTTAACTATTTTAAGAAAATATTAGGAAACAATGAAGAATTCAAACCCAAGATTGAAGAACTAACCAACTTACAATTACCAGAAAAGTGCAGCCTGAGGAAGCTGACAATCTTGTCATTAAGGTAACAGATAAGGAAATAAAAGAAACCCTTTTTTCCATGAATAGACAATCAAGTGGAGGACCGGATGGGTTCAATGTCCAATTCTTTATCCATAGTTGGGATGTAATCAAGAAAGAATTTTTAAAAGCAGTTCATAATTTTTTCACCAATTTCAAACTGCTAAAGGAAGTGAATGCAACTAATCTGGTACTTATTCCTAAAGTCCACCCTCCCTCTTCTGTTGCATCCTTTAGTCCAATTTCTTGTTGTAATGTATAAGTGTATCTCAAAAATCTTAGCTTCTAGGCTTGTTGTTGTGCTTAGCAGATTAATTTCCAGGAATCAGTCTGCTTTCCTTCCCAGGAGGAGTATCCTTGACAACATCTTGATTTCTCATGAATTATTAAAAGGATATGGTCGTGCATAAGCTACACAAAATGCCATGTTAAAACCGGACTTAATGAAGGCATATGATAGCATACACTGGACATCAATTGTGAGAATTATGGCTCTAACGAGATTTCCAAAAGTTTTTGTGGCATGGATTTATAACTGTTTCTCAACTCCTACCTTCTCAATAAAATATAATGGCTTCACATCTAGTTTTTTCAAAAGTAAACAGGGGATCAGGCAAGGTGATCCTATCTCATCTTATATATATATTCTTGTTATGGAAGTTTTAACTACTATGTTGTCTAAGAGTTATGTGCAGAAGGAAATTTTGTTTCATTCTAAATGTAAGTCCCCACAAATTTCAACCCTCCTATTTGCTGATGATATCATGATATTTACTAAGCCTGATCAGAGATCCTTGGAGAAAATTATAGCTACTCTTCACAAATTCTATCATATGACTGGATTGAAACTGAATGCAAGTAAATCACATATTCTCACTTCTGGTATAGTTACAGAAGAAGATAATCGTTTAATTTCCATAACTGGATTGCAATTAATGGAAAATAACATGAATTACTTGGGCCTTCCTCTTTGCTCCCCAAGACTTACAACTGTTAACTGCCTGCCTCTTTATTCAAAAATTTGTGGCTTAATGTCCTGTTGGGCTAACAGATTTCTCTCACAAGCTGGAAGACTTATGCTCATTAAGTCTGTTATTTCATCTATGATGGTGTATTGGTCTAGGGTGTATATTCTTCCCATTAAGCTGTTGAAAATGGTAAGAAATGCAATGCTGAGATTCTTCTGGACTGGCTCTATTCATTCTAAGAAAATCATCCCGTGCTCCTTTGCCAAAATGGAGTTGCCTAAAAAGAAAGGTGGACTTGGAATATTTAATTTGCAAACATGGAATATAGCAGCCTTTAGTGCTCATTTTAATGCTTTGCTAAGTGGTGTTGATTCCTTATGGGTTAAACGGACCAAAAAATATAATCTGGGTAGAAGGAACTTCTGGACTTTGTCTGTGCCCCAGAATTGTAGCTGGACTTGGAGGAAGTTGCTGGACTTAAGAGCTACATTTTCTCCTTTTATAAAATTTATTCTCTCTCAATCCAGCATTATCAGTTTCTGGAATGAACTGTGGATGGCTGAAGGCTTATTGCTTGGGAAATTATTTACACCACTATAAGTAGGGATTCTCAAGCTATTGATCACTTGATTGATGGCAAGCTTTTGCTGCCATACTCCAGTAATCAAGAAGTTAGGGCTGTTTGGAATAAATATCAGGGTCAAATTTACCAAATAGTTCCAAATGACAAAATACTTTGGAATGGAAAGAATCACTCAATCTCTGCTACTTATGATCTCCTTGCTAATGTGACTGGAAGCCCTGAAATAGAATGGCATAAGGTAATATGGTCAAGACACTCTCCTGCCAGGGACAACTTGCTGATGTGGAAGGTTACCATGAATGCCTTGTTGACCAAGAGCAAATTGATGTTTTATGGAATGATAGTTGATCCACTTTTGTGTTTTCTGTAAGTTGCAGGCTGAAACTGTGGATCATATTTATTTTGAATGGACTGAATTAATGGGTATTTGGGGTAGATTGGTGAGAAGAATAAATAAAGATCATATTCTTGGACTGTCTTCTGTGGAGTGGGATTTGATAAGCAAATCAACTAAGTGGAGGAAGCATGACAGAACTGTTTATTTCTTCTACTTGAAGAAGTACTTGAAATTGGTTTGGGAAGAAAGAAATTTAAGATGTTTTGAAAATAAGAGTAGGAGTATGGATCAACTATGGGAAGCCCTAAAGAATGTTATAAAAAATGGTATAAAGGAAAGCCTTTATGACTTCAGCAGTCATTTGTCTGAAGTTTGGCTTTAGCTAATGATTGTGTTTATGTTCCACCTTCACCTCCCTCATGTCTTGTTTCCTTAGTGTGGATTTATTTGTTGCTTGTCTTAGTGTGGTTATTCTGTTTTTTATTTTCTTTTTCTGGTGATTATGAGCATGTTCATAATCATTTTCTTTTTTTTATATTCTCAATAAACTGGTAGGGGACCAGTTAACCCCGCTTGCCTTGCAAAAAAAGGTATGGTTGTGGAAATTAAGAAATTACAGAGGTAATTGAATTCAAGTCAAAAATTAATGGTCTCAATTTTATGTTTTGACTATACAAATAGATTCATAATGCGAAATCATGAATTTAGGTAATCAATTCATGATTTTTAAGTTGATAATTGTTGGGACATCCAAAGTTGAACGGAATTGCCATTTTCGTCAAATTTTGGTCATCGTTGATGAATCGTAGATCGAGCTTTATGTCAGAGATAGATTGCGAGTAGGGGATTCAGGAAAAAATGCTCAAGATTTTTTTTTTGTGATTGTGTGGTCGGACGACATCAATCTAGGGTTTTTTAACCCAATTTTGTTTGATGAGGAAGATGTGATCATTTTGTAAACCATGTTGGATCGGAGGCGATCGCACCCAGGGAAAAAGAAGTATTGGCCTATGGTGAAGCTCTGGAAGCAATTGCACGTTTTCTGGTGGCCGGGATTGGCGAGGCGAGGAATTTTTTGATGAACTTAGTCATTTCGGTTAGGAGTAGATAGGTTCGTTTTGGTTTTTCAGATGATCTCGTGGTTCTAGGCATTTGGGTTGGTCGACGGTGACGTCGACGACGTGTTGAGGGTTGAGGCATTGATCGGTGATGATCAGAATAACTGTGCACGTGGATGGGCTATAAAGGATGTCTGGGTTTCTATGGTTTGGGGAAGATGATGTAAACTCGAAGAACGTCTAGGGGATGTTTTCGTGTTGGCTTGAAGTGATGGAGCGAGAGAAGAACTCGGGTGTGTCGTCGGGTTTACTTCGGGATAGTCTCGAGTATTTGAAACGGCAGGTTTAAAAAAATTTAGAAAATCAAATTTTTAATTTAAACAATTTTATTAACCTATTTTTTTAAATAATTAATGTCCTAATTAAGTTTTTGGGATTAGTAAAAGTTTTAAATAAATTACTTTAAATTTGTTTAGTTTAAATGTTTTTAATATATAAATATGTATCCTTTATTTTTAATTTTATTTTAAACAAGATTAATATTGTAATTATATAGATAATTAGGGAAGTAAATTATTTAAATTTTTGATTAACTTAAATATTTTTAGTTAATCCATTTGTTAATGATAATTAATTTAAAAGGTTTTAATTAAAAAGATTAATAAGATAAATGGTTTATCTTTAAAACTTAATTAAGGTTTGAAAAATTAATTATAATTAATTAAAGGTTAATTAATTAATGAAAGGAATTAAGGGATCATTAATTTAAAATTTAATGATAATTACTTAATTTGTTAAGAGTTAATAATAAGTAATTAAGAATAATTAATGATCAAAGGATAACTAATTAATGTGATTTGATTAAGGATAATTAATTAATTAAAAGATAATTACTTAATAAAATTAATTAAGGATAATTAATTGATGATTAATGATTGATTAATCAAATGATAAAAGGATAATTTCTTAATGTAAATAATTTGTGATTTATTAATATAAGTAATTAGGGATAATCACTTATTGTAATTAATTAAGAATAATTAATTAAATGGTAACTAATTATAGGTAATTGATTAAATGGTAATTAATTAAGCGGTAATTAATTAATGTAATTAATGAAAGATAATTAATTAAAGGATAGTTAAATAATTAAAGGTTAATTAATTAATGATTAAAGGTTGATTAATAAATAGTTGAAGGTTAATTAATTTGTCATTAGAGGTTAATTAATAAATGATTAAAGGATTATTAATTAAAATGGTTTGTAATTAATTAATATTAATTAACCAATATTAGTGATTTATTTATAAGTAATTAATCTGATTTAAATTAATCAAATGATTAATTTATCATGTTTGAATTGCATAGGATGCTTTGAATTGTTTGATATCCCTGATGTGTGATGCTTTGTCATATGAATTATTTTGATTTGAGCTGTGATGAATGTAATTTGTTAATCTGTGATGAATTTACATTATTTATCTATGAATCTGTGAATGAAGATAAGCGTTGTACGATTATACCGCTTATTGATATTGCTGTGTTTGGATTGTGATAATTGATGATATTGCACTATTGTATAAAACCCCTGGACTACACCATACACACATAAATATGGATTTCACGGGAAATCAGTTAAGTCACAAATATGTTAAATTTAAATATTATTTTGGTTAAAAGTTGAAATTTGAATCTAAATGGTTTTGGAAATGGAATTGAGTTAAATATGGAAAGCCTTTGAAAAGGAAGTTTGAAACTAAAGTTTAGTTGAACATAATATTTCTTGTTCAAGTTTTTAAATTGTTTTGGAATATATGGTTTGAAAGGTTTATATAATATATATATATATATATATATATATATATATATATGGATTCAAAACTATTTTAAATAAATTGTTTTGGGAATTTGAATTTAATTCAAATAGACTTGCTGATGATATGGCAGTTCGCTGATTTTCCGGTTTAAAATTTTAAAGGCTATAACTTGTGTATATTTGATCGAATTTTTCCGAAACAAAAAGTATTTGTTTTCAAATGATAATGGCTTTCATATAAAAAAAGAACTTCCAGTTTTGTTGAAAGATTTCATATTTGAAATGGAATTGTTTTGAAAGCTATGAATGAACCTTTGTGGACGATTGGTGAAACTTTGTTTTAAAATTGAAAAGGATCTTCAAGGGTGAATCTTTTATGTAAAAAGATTAAAGTGGAAATTTATTCAAACCATTCGAAAAAGTAAGGTTTTGGGCAAAAGGTTATGACTTAACTAAGATCCTGTATATCCATATGCTTTTAAAATTAAGCGCTCATTATTCGTTTTAGCCGGGAGAGGACTTTATGTCATATAACCCATTCCGAATAGTGATACGACATAATGGATAGCATTTGAAGACCAGTGGTGAAGACCAGGTATTTTCGAGAACGAAAAGATTACCCGTCGAATGTCTCTGCACTGAGTCGCGCCGGTATAGCTATCTCCATATGTGATGGGGAGTCCGATCGGGATTGTGAATACCCGGATTGCAAAGGCTTCCTTTGAAGTGCTTTTGATTCTGTTCGAACCTGGAACAGATTTTTATGGATTGTGTCTGACATTACACTTTGAGATTTAAAACTGGTTTCTTCAAATACATTTTTGTTTGGTGGCGGAGAATTTATTCTCTAGCCTAACACCTTTCTCTGAGACGTACGAGCTCAGAGGTTGTGTAGTTGATGGTTACTAGTGATACGTTTCCAATTTCGTAATGTGGCATACAAAGTGCTGCTGATCATTTGTTGATCAAAGCATGGCTTTTGTGTAAAGCATAGCTTTGTGGACGAGACTTCGTCGAGCCTTACTACCTGGAAATGGTCAAAACAGGAAGGTTGCAGCAAGGTTATTGGGGGTAGTGCCCTTTAGGTTATGTACATTTCCTTCTGGATAGAAGTGGTATCATGGTATGGAGCCCAGATACTTAACTTATGTGGTTGCTGCAAATCTATTGCTTTGTGGTTGTTGGTTGAGAGGCACCTTGGATAAAGGTCGGTTACGATCGAAGGATGGCATACTCATGACAGTTAGTTACCTAGTTACAGAGGTAACCTAGCCTTATGTTAGTAGAGATCCGGTTAGGTTCTCGGAGCGTCCCTCTAGAGGCGTACCCACGTGGCCCAGGAAGTTCCTTAGCCCGACCATTTGTTGGAAATCCAATCACCAATACGCGCCTTTTACGATTGCAGTTGTATAATTTTCCACCTCAGGTGGTAGCTATAGCAGGCATAATATAATGATACCTATGTTGGCTAAGATTAATATTATACTTTCGAAATTGTTTTCCACTCTATGCACTAACAATAATATTATCAAAAGAATTTGCGTACCAAGCATGTTTGACTATCATAAGGAGAAATCTCCCCCAATTATGTGATTGCATTGTGTGTGTGTCGGGATGCCTTATGGTAGTTTCATTTTCGAAAAAAAGCATTACGGATTTCAATTTTAAATTCTTTTTGTTTTTTTTGTTTCAAAAATAAATTGTTTTTGTTTGCTGACACTAGTCCCATGACTGACTTGGAGTTTATTGTTTCCTTTCTAAACTTTGGGTGCTCACAATTTTCCACATGGGTAGCCTAGAGTTGGATTTTTAGATAATCAGCTAGTAGATGTAGATTCGGTAGCTTCCAGCCTTCTTTTGGAAGTATTTAAGCCTTTGGTCCTTGGAGTCTTTGGATTTTGGCGATCGCATTTATGACTGACCTTGCTTCAATACAACTTGATGGTGTTTCGAGCTTATCGCTTGGAGATCTTTAGAGCATTGGATTGGAATGCAGTTTTGGATTCTATCTTTCTTTCTATCCTTTGGAAGATCAGGTTGGTGATATTATTCCACCGTTGTCTTATATCTCTGATATATGTTGATATTCATTTGTATCAGTTGTTGTATCTATTGTGTATCAATAAAAGTTATTCATTTTTCTTCCGCTGTGTTGTTGTACTTAATGTGTTATAAGCTTCGGCGAACCAGATTCGACGTTTGAATCTGCGGCATTCGAATACGGGTGATGTATTTGGATGTCGATTTTCGAAGGTCGAGTTAGGATCGTTATAGAGATACCATTGTTTTTCAAAGGATTTTGATAACTTAAATAATTCAAACTGATTATGTTTTTTCACGCTGGTTTTCCAGACTGACTCGGATGTTATTTTATTATAATGCTCAGGTTAGATCGAGTATTACACATACAGGATAGGATGCTATGGAGCTCATAAGACGAGCTAGATGACGAAGACGTATTACACGTATTTGATTTTATTCCATTGTGTATTATAGGCTGTATATTCAGCACTTGTGAGGACAAGTTATTATAACTGCCCAGTATTGAGTTATTGATGTGTTGTACTCTGATGATGTAATGTGTAAAAAACAGTTGTTGTTCTTTTTGTATAAAGAAATGTATTTTTCTATTATATATTGTTCCGCTGCGATTGTGAGATTTTGTGTTGTCATTTTTGTTTCTTCTTATACCTTTTTCTTTTTTACCACTAGCAATCAGTATTTCCGGCACTTGAATATTCGGCATGTTATACAGTGAATGTATTGATGTCGATTTTCGAGGGTCTAAAATCCCATTTGTTACATTTGGTATCAGAGTTGAAGGTCAAGTGAGACCTTGGCTTTGATGTGTATTACTCATTAGAGATAGGGTCAGTAGTACCCTAGAACGAGTTGGAGTGTATTAACAGGTATGAGCACGTATTTATTAGTGAATATAAAAAGGTTTTATATCGTGTTGATTAATCTGTTGAGTGGTATATAATTTTGGTTGAGTAGTGGGACGCCACGACATCGATAGGAGTTTCAAACACTTGCATGATAAAGTGACATAGTATGGTTTTGAAGCGGGTAAACGAAATAATTTTACCTAAACTTTATTTTGATATAAAAGGAATAAGTTTGTGAAAATTATTATAGCGATGTTTGGATGATATTATTATAATCGAAACAAGATTATAAAAATTAGAAATGCTTATATATGACCAAATGGAAATTGTATAAGTATGAATTAAACAACTGAGTTAAAAACTAAATATGGGTTCAAACTAGAATTTCGAAAATTAAATCTCAGAGATTTTTGGAAGTATTTTTCAAATTGTTCGAAATAAATAATAGTATTATTATTTTAGAGATATATTTGAATAGAAAATGGTTTTAAATGGATTTGGAAGCGATAAAAGCATTAAACTCACTTTAGTCGTTGAAAATTAATCCTGGTGATGACTGTGCAGCATCATCATTATTTATTTTCGAGTCTCTAAGTGATGGATTGCTACCATAGTAAGTTGATATGGCGATTTTCATGAAAATAATTATTTTTTTGGAAGTTTCGAAGGGAAATTATTTTGGGATCGAACCAAGTGAATTTTGAAAATTCCAAGGAATGGTTTGTTGAAACAAAGAGTTTTATATATGTATGTATATGGTTTCAAATGACTTGAAATAAAAGAGAACCGGGTGTTTGAATTCTAGAAATCTAGTATAAATGTTGGGAAAACATTGTGATATAAGTTATGAACTCATAAATTGAGAATGATTTAAATAAGAAAGAAAAGTATGTAATTTGAGCTTTGGAAATAAATTTTACGTGGAGTGATTTAAAATGAATAAAATTTTGACTCAAGTAAGTTAAATTGAATTGAACGAATTGAGATTTGACCAAAGCTATGTAACGACCCAGAATTTCAATCATTTGAGATTAGGATATTTAATTGATTTTAAATATTCAAAAGTAAATTTTATAAGTTGAATAACTTATATTTCGAATATAAGAATTTAACTGGATAATTAAATTGTTAATTTAATGTTTGAAATTGCAGAAATAATTGAAATTGATTTAAAAGTAAATTCATAGAATGTAACAACCCTGTATTTTATGATTATTTTTTAGTATATTTTAATTATTTTAATTGAATTTTGATTTAACTTTATTTTATTTATTTAATTTAGATAAAAAAATTATTTCAAATATAAACTTTGATTTTGATATGAATTATCATTCCAAAATATGATTAAAAAGAATATTTTCCAAAAAGTGTATTTTGGTCAAATTAGTCAAACTTTGACTTTTAACTTAAAAATTTAAAAGTTTGAAAATTTGAATTTAACTTTTATTATGAAAGTAAATAAAATTTTAAGAACGCTGCTTTTCGTTTTGTTGAAATCTGATTTATAATGTGAAAGTTATGCCTTTTTAACTATTCTGTGAAATTTGCTGTATTTAACAAAAATTGTTTATTTTAAATTTTATAAATAATATTTTATTTGGTCATGTAATGTTATAAATTATATTTATATGGGTAAAATAAAATGTTATGAATATATTTTGGTTTTAAACATTTTTTTAAAGTATTATTGACATTTCAAATGTCAGTTCTATTCTGTTCATAATTTTAATTCCTAGTTTCAAATAATTAAAGTAATTCTTTATTTATCTTTATATTTTCTTAAGAAATTATTTATTCTAATTGTTACTTTATTTTGTTTCTTATTTATTTATTTATTTGACTTTTATTTGTTTTAAAGTGAAATAGAATTTTATAAGGCTAGTAATACCCTATTTGTAATTTTTAGAGCCCTGTTTGAATTTTTTTTAAACACTTTCTTTAATTCTTTTTTTATTTTCTCTAAATATAATTATTTATTTCAATTTGAAAATGTTTTAAAAATTATTTTTATTTCAAATTTTGTTGTAGCATATTTTTAAAATAAAGTAAATAATTTTCCAAAGCCTTTGGTGATTTTTTTGTAATTTCTGGACACTATTTCCAATTTTAAAGCAATTTCTGTAATTCTTTTTCCATTTCTTTTAAATTTAAATATTTATTTTTATTTCCTACTACTTTGTTTCAGTTGTAAAGTATATTTCTGAGTTTATTTTTGTTTATATAAAATTTAAAAAGAAAAGGAAATGCCAAAGGTTTAAAAAGTTACAAAGATTAAGTCTTTTCACCTTTAAAACTTTTCAATTTCCACAACTCCACATTTATTTTAGTTTGGCTTTGCATTTTACTTCTTAGCCATATATTTTTGTACTTTTCACGTGAAAAAGTTTCAGCTCCTCATTTCTCACGGCTTCATAAAAAAAAACAGGTAATGGCCTCTATCTCCTTTTCCACTTTTCTTCCTATTTTTATGCATTTTTTCCTTGTTTTCTCATGCTAGTTTGGATCGGCTCATCCTTATTCCATGGCCACCACCACCCTACATCACTTTCATGACATCACCACCAGCCACTCCTCTGACCTTGACCAAGGCCGAGCCCCTATGGTGATCAAAACCCTCTAGAATGCAACCTATTGCCTAAAAACAATGCTAATTGACCACCTTTGCTTCATCTCCTTTAACCGCCACCATAGGCGCCACCACCACCTCTGTCCAGACCTCCCCTCACCCCTCCAGCTACTATCTAGACCTGAGCATAAGTGGCCGAGCCCAAGGACCCATAGTCGTGCCCTTTTGTTGAACAAAAACTTCACTACATTGCCTAAAACCCTTCACATTCCTACCTTGTAACTTCCTCCACATGTTCTAGCCTTTATGTCATGCATTCCTATGTTCAAACCTGAGCCAAAGCCATGTCAAACCTGACCTAAATAAACCTCTAGGCTGTGCAAAGCATTGTAGAAAACAAGGCAAAAGATTTGACATTCATATCTCTTTTTATTTCAAAGTTATTCCTATTCAATGTTGTATTGAGTTGTAATATTATTTTATTTTGTTTTGGGTTGTAACACAAGTTCTAAGCTTGGATATCTTCCCACTTGAGCCTATTGTTGTGTCATCGTGCCTTCTTGAATCCGTTGTGTCATTTGTATTGCAATATCCAGCACCAAAAAGGTGAGTAAAACTCACACGACGTTTATACTTATGCAGTTGTGAAACAACAACAATTGAATGTGTAGAAAATCATATGATGTATAACTCTGTGATTTTTTATATATGATGTTAAACCTGTTAAATTTCATGTCATATCTTCTGTTATTATATATACGTTTTTACTGTTCATTTATATCTTTTTACCACACTGCAAGTTCCATGTAGATTAGAAATCACTATGGGTTGAAATGGTACATACCCGAACGGACTTTAGAATAGGAAAAAATCGTTATGGGCTGAAATGGTAGGCCTGAACGGTTTTTATTTAATTTATTTAACTTGAGATTGTGGGTTTGAAATGATAGAACCTGGATTTTTCTTTTTAAACTGCGGATTGAAATGATACATATCCGTATCACTTAACCTAGGTTAGAAAACTATATACAGGCCCGTGGTTATTTTACAAAGTGTCTTGGATATTTTTAAGTATTTTAAAAATATAAATTTATGAAATTTGATTTAATTAGATTTTTAAATGTTTTAAAATAAAGAAATCATGATTTTTCTATGAGTTAAAAAAGTAATTAATGAATGGTTAAAGTGGATTATTGAAATATAACTTAAGTTAGGAATTTGGAATTTTGGTTAAAAATGATATTTAAGTTATATGGATAAAATGGAAATTTAATTATATGTGGAAAACGGTAAATATGATAATTTGATTTAAATTTGAATTTAAGTGATTTATTAAAGTATTATTGATTTTTCTATGAATTTAAGTGGTTAAATAAATGAATGCTTAAATTGTAACTTTAAAATATAACTGGACTGGGAAAGGAGAATTTGGTTTTAATTAAAGGTTTAAGTTAACTAAATAAAATTGGAAATTTAGTTTAATTCGTGAAATGAAAATAAAACATAAGTGTTAAATTCACTTGTTAAATATGTGAAGAAAAGAAAATGATATCCTTGAATTTGTTAAGTGAAATTTGTTGGAAATTTGGATTTTTCTGTAATTGTTACTTTATAAAAATCATAAATTAAAATAGTATTTTTAATGAACATTTTTAATGTTAAATTATGATTTTTAAAATGTTTGAAGTGTTTAAAATGAAGTTATTTATTTGCTGGAAATACACTAAAATCTAGAATTCACTTTTAATAGCATTCAGAATTGCCATGGTTTCCAAATTGAACTAAAACTGAGTAAAAAGAGCTATTATAGCATTTCTGTAATGCTGTAGTTGAACTTATAGGCTAAAATTGAACTCAGGCCTATTACAGCAGTTCTGTAATTGCTGTAGTGGTCTGCTATCTTTGCTGAAACTAATAAAAACCTTTAATTTGAAACTTGAGCTATTACAGCATTTCTGGAAATGCCGTCTTAGCTGAATTGAACTAATTTTCAACTAAAATTAAGTTTTTAACAGCTGTTTTAAATGTTGTCTTTGCTGAATTAAAATGTTTTCATGTATCACTTATAATAGCTTTTTCTATATGCCGTGAAAGGTTGAAATTTTCAATGGTTATGGTTTTTAACTTAGTATATGAGCTCAGAATGATTTGAAGCTTTGAAAATTGAATACTTGATTTGAAAGTATAATGATTAAACTTTTAAAATTATTTTAATTGAATAAAATTGATGGAATATAAATTATTTAAAAGGTGATTTGAGATGATAATAAACGAATGTTATCTTTGAATTTAAAGATGTTTAAGATATGATATATTGAAATGATTTGAAATGAAGTTTTGGAAAGATGTGATATATTAAAAATGATTTGAAATGAAGTTTTGTATTACAAAATGATTTGAAATGAAGTTTTGGAAAATATGATATATTGAAATGATTTGAAATGAAGTTTTGGAAAGATATGATATTTTTGATATATTGAAATAATTTGAAATGAAGTTTTGGAAAGATATGATATTTTGATATATTGAAATGATTTGGAAATGATATAATCTTTATTTTGATAAAGATTTGGATTTGAAATGATGTTTTATTTTGAAGAAAAGTATTATTTTAAAGTTATAACCACGGGTTATAATAACGGTTGGTTGGCAAAGAGACCGGGATCGGATATGGGCATACTCTCTGACGATACCGAAAACCACTTTGACAACCGTGTACGCGGTGGAGATTCCAGAATGAAGTAGGATGGTGGAGACGTTCTTGAGGTATATTACGTGGACCCAACTCCCGTGAGTTGGCATAAGGTGGCTAAAACAGGAGCGGTCTCGGGCCAGTTGAGGTCGCACCTCGTAGCGGACGCATTTCTTCGATACTATACTCATACTTGTGATTGATTAGATGGCCATCCTCCAATTTTGATTGGGAGTGTGTTCCACGGTGGGCGTATGTGGCTGCTGCGTTACCACCAGCCCGAGTGTCGTAAATTGTATATCTACCCTGGCATTGCCTTGTGTGCCGTGTCACCTACCATACTGAGCCTTTACTACGAGTTTGGATTTCTCCCGTAGCCCGTGGAGTATTTAAAGTAGTCTCCCGATCTGGAGATATGCTGATACTGGATGGACTACTGGGACTATTACGTGTTAATATGGAAAGTGTAAAGCCTTAATGCTATTTAAAAGTTTGTTTATTTTACTATTAGACATTATTATAATAGCGCAATGTTACTACATGGTAAATAGTTTAACGGATCCTTAGAGGATGGGCGGTCCCAAGCATCTTCTAAGTTACTTGTACTTTTACTACAGTTCACTTGAGTTAGTTTACATTGTATAAGTATGTATGTCCTGACTCGAGTGTTTGTATTTTTATTTACGCTCTGGTCAGCCTGAGTTATTCACGGATTTGGATTCCACTTACTGGAGATTGGAATCGCTGGAGATTATCTGCTTATCTAGTCTTATCTATTTCGGTTCTGTTGTTGTATTCAGCTTGTACTTAGTTATCATATTGAAACTTCTTTTTTATTTTATTTAACTCTGATATTTATACAGTAGCTTCATGAACTACTATTTCTTTTACTTCCGCTGCATTATTAAATACTCTGTGTCTGTGATATGTGATTATTATTTACTGTATATTCTGAGATTTGTCAAATTTTTATTTACAACGCGGTATTTTGAGCAATTCAATTCCGGCATGAGTGTCTACCTATACACTTATAATGGATGCGAATGGTTGAAAATACCAAGTCGTTATAGTTGGTATCAGAGCTTTGACTTTGAGGAACAACTTAGAATGTTGGGTAAATTTAGTTACAGAATCACTTTCATCCAAACTTGAAACTCTTCCTCCTTGATTCAAATTTCCTTTGAATTTTTGGAACATTCCCTACAGTTCCAAAATTCATTCGTGCCCCTCACTATTCATCTTCTTTTGATTCTGGAGTATCCCATAACTCCGCTTCGAATGATCTTTTAGTGAGTCGGCGGTCTCGCCAACTTCAAATTGAATTGTAAAAGGAGGAAAACTCCTTTATAATTAGCATCGATTCACCAGAGATTTATATCTATCCTTTGTTTAGATGCTAATATCTTTTGTTATTCCAAACTCTATCTCTTGAGATCGAATGTAGATTTACCCCAGAAAAATCCACATTGATCTTATTCTTTAAGTCACGGTTGACCCAGTTAAGGTTGCCCGCGATTTACTTAAGTTTATCCATCTCCCTATTCTGTTATTTAATCATCTTGTCTTTTGTTCCCAATCTATTCTTCCAAACATTTTGAATTGTACTTATAAATCTATATTTTGTTTTATATATTGTGTTGTTTGGGTTGTTGATGTTGATTTGGGTTTCTGATCGATTCGTCTGATCAACGCTATCGATAGAATTTCTAAAATACGTTGATAGAACAAACTAACACAATATTATTTTAAAATTTGGTTAATGAAATAAATTTGGATATATAAGTAAATTTATGGAACTTAATAAAATTGATTAAATTGATTATTTGAAATGATAATACTTGATTTATCATTTACTGTTCTATAAATGAATTTATAAATAATTGTTTATAAATTGATTTGGGAACTGAAATGAATTTAAAACAAGAAATTTGAGAATTTAATTTCTGATAGTTTCAAACCTTGTGTTTAAGTTTTAAAGTATATTATTTAAAGTATTTTCGAATAAGAATATGTTTCCAAAGGATTTTAAAGTTTAAAAATTAGTGCTCTTCTCTTTGTTGCTGGGAAATAATTTCGGTAATGACTGCAGCATCATCGACATTCATTTTCGAGTTTCGAAGTGAAGAGACCGCTCTGTAGTCTTGCTACAGCTTTGTTTTGGAAATCAAATTGATTTGAATTTCTAAAATATGACTTGATCTATAATATATAGAGATGTATGATTTAAATTTTATTTGATAAATTATGTACATACATTTATTTATCTCTAAATGGGTTGAAGAAATCGGAAATTTAATTCTTAAATTTTATTTTTAAAGAATAATTTCAATTATAAAAAGAAAATAAAAATTTTGGATGAATATTCAAGCATGAAATGATTTAATTGGAAAGTTTTATTTGTATAATACAATTGCATTCAAATATAACTTACCTTAATTTTAGAAGTTAACAATGCAATTGGACAATAAACAATATAAAAAGATTTTATAAATAAAATTTGAGTGGTTATAATAAATGTTATACACTTAAATTTTAGTTATAAAATGATTAACAGAGGTAAATATAATAAAGGGTAATTGAATAACTTACAATAAAATAATGTTAAAAGAACTAAGAATAAAATAAAGCAGTTATAATAAGAGTAAGTACAATGGGCATTGATGATAAAATATATTGAGAGGAATAAATTTAATTTTAATTAGTAATAAAGAAGAATTAAATTTATTAAGTGCATTATGAGTATAATAAATGATTATTTTTCAAGCCATGGTTTTGAATATCTTTAATTTAAGACAATTGGATAATAAGATAATGAAATTGAGATGGTTAAGATTTATTTAACTTGTGTAAAAAAAAAATTTCTATATAAGTTGAAATTTCCATGGTTTCAAACTTATTTCCCTTTTTTATTTTTCAAACAATCTTTTGATCGTCCTTATTATCCTTATCTTGCTACAGACTGGTATAGGCATCTTTCTATAATCTTTCTGTTTAGAACTCTTTCTACAATCTTTGATAATCTTTGGTACTCAATTTGAATCCACCTTTTTTTTGTACTTGTGTTCTTGATTCTGGAGGATCTTGGAAAGATCATCTCCACATTGTTAAGCTTACCTATAACAACAATTATCAGGTATAATCTCAATCTTCTTGTCAACTTGTCTTAATCTTATTTCATTTCTATCTTTTCTGTGCTTTTCCGTACCTCATTCCTTTTCGGGGACGAAAAGTTTTGAGTGGGGGAGAGTGTAACAACCCTGTATTTTATGATTATTTTTTTGTATATTTTAATTATTTTAATTGAATTTTGATTTAACTTTACTTTATTTATTTAATTTAGATAATTTTGTTATTTCAAATATAAACTTTGATTTTGATATGAATTATCATTCCAAAATATGATTAAAAAGAATATTTTCCAAAAAATGAATTTTGGTCAAATTAGTCAAACTTTGACTTTTAACTTAAAAATTTAAAAGTTTGAAAATTTGATTTTTATCTTTTATTATGAAAGTAAATAAAATTTTAAGAACACTGCTTTTCGTTTCGTTGAAATCTGATTTATAATGTGAAAGTTATGCCTTTTTAACTATTGTGTGAAATTTGCTGTATTTAACAAAAATTGTTTATTTTAAATTTTATAAATAATATTTTATTTGGTCATGTAATGTTCTAAATTATATTTATATGGGTAAAATAACATGTTATGAATATATTTTGGTTTTAAACATTTTTAAGTATTATTGACATTTCAAATGTCAGCTGTATTCTGTTTATAATTTTAATTCCCAGTTTCAAATAATTAAAGTAATTCTTTATTTATCTTTATATTTTCTTAAGAACTTATTTATTCTCATTCTTACTTTATTTTGTTTCTCATTTATTTATTTATTTGACTTTTATTTGTTTTAAAGTGAAATAGAATTTTATAAGGCTAGTGATACCCTATTTGTAATTTTTAAAGCCATGTTTGAATTTTTTTAAAACACTTTCTTTAATTCTTTTTCTATTTTCTCTAAATATAATTATTTATTTCAATTTTAAAATGTTTTAAAAATCATTTTCATTTCAAATTTTGTTTTAGAATATTTTTAAAATAAAGTAAATAATTTTCCAAAGCCTTTGGTGTTTTTTTTTGTAATTTCTGGACACTGTTTCCAATTTTTGTAATTCTTTTTCCATTTCTTTTAAATTTAAATATTTAATTTTATTTCCTACTACTTTGTTTCAGTTGTAAAGTATATTTCTGAGTTTATTTTTGTTTATATAAAATTTAAAAGGAAAAGTAATTGCCAAAGGTTTAAAAAGTTACAAAGATTAAGTCATTTCACCTTCAAAACTTTTCAATTTCCACAACTCCTAATTTATTTTCATTTGGCTGTGCATTTTACTTCTTAGCCGTGTATTTTTGTACTTTTCACATGAAAAAGTTTCAGCTCCTCATTTCTCACGGCTTCATCAAAAAAAATGGGTAATGGCCTTCATCTCCTTTTCCACTTTTCTTCCTATTTTTATACACTTTTGCCTTGTTTTCTCATGCAAGTTTGGACCGGTTCCTCCTTGTTCCATGGCCACCACCACTCTACATCACTTCCATGACATCACCACCAGCCACTCCTCTAATCTTGACCAAGGCCGAGCGCCTATGGTGATCAAAACCCTCTAGAATGCAACCTATTGCCTAAAAACAATGCTAGTTGACCACCTTTGCTTCATCTACTTTAACCACCACCATAGCAGCCGCCACCACCTCTGTCCATACCTCCCCTCACCCCTCCAGCTACTATCCAAACCTGAGCACAAGTGGCCGAGCCCAAGGCCCATAGCCATGCCCTTTTGTTGAACTAAAACTTCACTACTTTGCCTAAAACCCTTCACATTCCTACCTTGTAACTTCCTCCACATGTTCTAGCCTTTATGCCATGCATTCCTATGCTCAAACCTGAGCCAAAGCCATGTCAAACCTGACCTAAATAAACCGCTAGGCCGCACAAAGCATTGTAGAAAACAAGGCAAAAGATTTGACATTCATATCTCTTTTTATTTCAAAGTTATTCCTATTCAATGTTGTATTGAGTTGTAATATTATTTTGTTTTGTTTTGGGTTGTAACACAAGTTCTAATCTTGGATCTCTTCCCACTTGAGCCTATTGTTGTGTCACCATGCCTTCTTGAATTCATTGTGTCATTTGTATTGCAATCTCCAGCACCAAAAAGGTGAGTAAAACTCACACGACGTTTATACTTATGCAGTTGTGAAACAACAACAATTGAATGTGTAGAAAATCATATGATGTATAACTGCCTGTGATTATTTATATACGATGTTAAACCTATTAAATTTCATGTCATATCATCTGTTATTATATATACGTTGTTACTGTTCATTTATATCTGTTTACCACACTGCAAGTTCCCTGTAGATTAGAAATCACTATGGGTTGAAATGATACATACCCGAACGGACTTTAGAATAGGGAAAAATCGTTATGGGCTGAAATGATAGGCCAGAACGGTTTTTATTTAATTTATTTAAGTTGGAATTGCAGGTTTGAAATGATAGAACCCGGATTTTCCTTTTTAAACTGTGGATTGAAATGATACATATCTGTATCACTTGACCTAGGTTAGAAAACTATATACAGGCCCGTGGTTATTTTACAAAGTGTTTTGGATATTTTTAAGTATTTTAAAAATATAAATTTATGAAATTTGATTTAATTAGATTTTTAAATGTTTTAAAGTAAAGAAATCATGATTTTTCTATGAGTTAAAAATGTAATTAATGAATGGTTAAATTGGATTATTGAAATATAACTTAAGTTTGGAATTTGGAATTTTGGTTAAAAACGATATTTAAGTTGTATGAATAAAATGGAAATTTAATTATATTTGGAATTGCTAAATATGATAATTTGATTTAAATTTGAATTTAAGTGATTTATTAAAGTATTATTGATTTTTCTATGAATTTAAGTGGTTAAATAAATGTGATAACCTGGATTTTTGACCTCGGTTATTTGATAATCAACTGGATTAATTAGTGGAAATATTAATTAATGGATTGAAAAAATAATATTCTATTGATTAAAAATATCAAGATATTATAAATGGATTTGAAACTATAGTAAATGTTGGACTAATATCTGAAATGATAAATTTTATAGTGAATTAATAAACCCTATTAATAGATATATACAAATTTTATAATGTTGGAAATTTTAGATACCTATACAAATATATAAGCGTGTGAATAGTCATATAACATGGGAAGTTGAATACATGAAAGTTGTTAAGTGTGGATATATATAATATTAAAATTTACATAAGATATTTATAATATATATATGTGTGTGTATATTGTGATGTGAAGCTATAATTTGAATTTGATAATTCTCAGAGAGACATTTAAAGTTAAAGGTTGTTTAAAGAAAAAAAAAGTTAATTAAAATATTTATTGATTTCAAAATATGATAGCCTAAAACTAAGATTTAAACAAAAGGATTTAATGCATACTCTTTCAAAAACCATTCAGGGAATAATCTTAGTTGTATTTATAAAATACATAACATGAAACAAGGTTACAAAACATTGTAGGTATAAACATAGATTTATAAAAGTATTTTAAAAAAATAAAGTTAAGACTTTATTACATTTGCAAGTCTTGTATACATACAATTAGACATTTGTAAGATAGACATCATGCAAAATACATGTGGCAATGTTTCTTTAAATTAAATTATGATAAAATGTTTTCCAGTTCAAAATTTGATTCTCAAAAACTAAAAAAAGAAGAAAAGAGCCTGAAGCAAAACTAAAAGAAAGAAATCAAACAAATCCTTTCAAGTTTTCAAACCTGAAACCTGGAAATAAGTACAGTTGCAACAATGATCAAACCCAATATTAAGCTGCAAGATGTAAACTCCAACAAGCAAGATTTCAAACTCAACTTTGGAAATCAACTCAAACTACGACAATCAAAACAGCAAGCAAATAGATTCAGGACCAGATCAAACAATTCTAGAAAACCAAAATTCAACAGGGCTGTTCTCTGTTTATCTGCTTCTAAACTTGGTGAGTAAATAAAATTTTAAAAACAGTTTTAAATCTTAAAGTTCATCTTGTTCTTGTGTATGAAACCTTGTTGAATTGACTGGATTCTTGGATTTAAACTGTTGCGTGATTGAGTATGAGGGATTGATGATATTGTGATGCCTGTAATCATAAATATGCTCTGTAAACTATAACAGGTTTTCAAATAAATTCAATAACTTGGATTTGAATTCGAATTAGACTTTGAATTGTAAATAGATGTTGATTGTAATCAACAAAGCTATCATCTAAAAATTATTACAAGTTTTTAAATTGAATAATTTGTTATAAATTTCTGAATTTACAGTAAAATCTTGATTTGGGTCAAAAGTTTTGAATTCAAACTTGAGTTTTGATTTTATAATCATAATGCAAATATGAAATCATGATTTTAGAAGCTTGAATCATAAATTTTAGACCAGTAAATTGTGAGAATTTGGAGTTTGAGTGTTTTGAGCATTTCGACCAAATTGAGGTGAATGAGGGAAAGGTGGTGAACGGGACTATGCACGAAGGTGGAGGGGATAATGGTGGTCATCAGAAAAATACTGTTGTATTTTATTGAGGTGTGTGGTGATCGTTGTTTGAGGTAGTAGGGTTTTGGGGCTGTTTTTATCGTGAGTGTTTCCAAGGGATTCGCGACGTCATGAAGCTATCGGAGTTGACCACTCTTGTGCAGTAGGATCTGGGGGTGGTGGCGGAACTACGGTGGTGGTGGCGTGGTCCCCGGTGAGGGGGATGGCCGGCGGTGGTTGAATTTGAGGTTGGGGCTTTCGAACGATTTTGGGTTGAAGGTCGAGATTTCGTTCTCGATCGAACTTGCGTTTTCTGGGTTGTGCGATGGGTTTTCGAGTTCATTTGCGACTTAGTGGAAGCCGGAGGAAGTTCAACGTCGGCCGAACGTGGATGTGCACGTTAACGTGCACGATTTTGGATGTCACGGTGACATTGCGTGCTTCAGTATTTGGAAGTGGAGGAGAAGAAGGAGGAATCTCGAAGTTACCTTCGTGTACCTGATGCTTTGTCTCGAAGCAGTTTAGGGATGCGTTTTTCTCAGGTCGACGCGATATTTTCGTGTGGGTTACTCGGGTTTTCATCCGGGTATTTTGGAGCTTATCTCGGAGCAGTGTTAAGTTATAATCGTTAAAGATTTAAAGTTAAAATTTATTTTCTTTTGTATAATAATGTTATTAATTTTAGTATAAGAAGTTGTATAAAAAGGTTTACTTAAATTGATTCTTGAAATTCATTTAAACTTACTTGAAGTATGTAATTAAGAAGTAAATTTATGTGTTATCAAAAATTAAGTGATAAATAAGAATAAATGGATTATCTTTAAGTAAGCCAAGGATTTGGTGATTAAGGATTAATAAAAATTAAGGGATTAAAGGGAAATTAATTCATTTTGATTATGTATTAATAAATTAATTAAGGGTGATGAATTGATTAAATAAAGATAAATTAATAGGAAATTAGAAATCTATTAATATAAGTAATTAGAGATTAATTACTTAAATATTTAATTACTAAATGTAAGTAATTAAGAGATAAATTGTTAAGGGTTGATTAATTTAATTATGAATTCAAGGTTAGATTAATGAATGATTAGAGGTTAGTTAATTGAGGATAACTAACCAAAGAATAAATTTCTGGATGGAAATAACTAAAGGAAGTTTACTTAAAGGAAGAAAATTGGGGACTAATTACTTGGTGTAATTTATTACATGATTGATAAATCAAGGGATTTATTAATTAAGAATTACTTAATTAAAGGATTGATTGGTTGATTTAGAAATTAATTAAGGATTAACAAATTAATGAGTGTGATTAATTAAGGATAGTTAATCACTATAAGAGATTATAAGATAAATAAATTTGAGTGATTAACTGAGGATAATTACTGTGAGTGGTAAGGTTAAATAATTTGTGTAATTACTTAATTGTAATTAAGAAATAATTAACCAAAGATGATTAATTAAGAATAATTAATTAAGGAAGGTTGATTTAAGTGGATAGTTAAGAAATAATTAATGTATTGAATGGAAATTTATTTATGGTTAAGAAAGCATGGTGTATAGTGATGGAGGAATTTAATTTAAATCCATTATATTTGGTACGACTAATTAACTTTGCTTTTAGATGATTGGATAATATTGAATGCTTGGATTATTTGTTATCCCTAGTATGTGTTTGTGATGTTATGAAATACGAAATGTTTTGTAATATGAATGTTGGGTTGTATAGTGATATTATGACCATCTACAATGGATTGCTAGGTGAAAGTGACATTATACATTAAAGATTGAGTTTGATTCACTTGAATGACATGGGTTAAGATGACATTGGATTCGAAGAGACCGGAGTCGGGTATTAGTAAATACCCGAAACCTCTTCGATTCTTTATTGATATGTGAAACCAACAGGATGGTATGGAATGATTTAAATAAATTTGACTGTTAATCTAAGCTCTGGTTTTTAGATATTGATGTGTGATATCATGATGTCTATAACAAATTATGAATCTGAAAATTTAGATGAGTAACCCGGGTTTATATAAGTGTATGCTTTTGTATTCCTTATTAGATGGGTTTACTCACGCTGGTTTCCAGCCTGACCCGGGTGTTACTTTGATGTAATGCTCGGGTCAGACCGAGTATTACAGATTTTTAGGTAAGGACGTTCTGGAGCTCAGGAGGAGAGCTTGATGGCAGGAGCGTATGGAGAGGATTCTGATATAGTATTGTGGTTATCTGGACAAGTTGTTAAACTATCCAGTATTGTATGGGATATTGTAACTTTGATGTATAATAATATAAATGTACTGATATAGTCTTCTTTGTAAAACCATTATTTATGTGATATTATATTTTATCCGCTGCGAATGTGAGATTGTGTGTTTCTTTTCTGTTCTTCTTCTTCTTTCTCTTTCTTCTTTTCACTAACTATCTGGAAATTTCGGGATCGAAATTTCCGGGTCGTCACATTTGGTATCAGAGCAGAAGGTTAAGCGAGAACCTTGGCTCTGGTGGGGAATACTCATTAAGGAAAGGGTCAATGGTACCCTAGATTGAGTTGAGTGTATAAATATGAGAGAGCGTCTTGTTATTTTCTTATATAAAGGTTTTTAAAAGATTTCAAAAGTAAATGAATCTTATATAAGAGATAGATTATCTATTATATTAAGGAAATTGGTTGTAGTATTAATTAAACTAAAAGTAATAGTAAGAATTAAATGGTAATAGAATTACAACCAAATTGAAAATTAAATTAAAGACAGGTTCGAAATGGATTCAAATTGGAATTAAATCCTGAAATTGGGAAAGGGTTCAGGATAATCAATTAATTTATGTAATTAATTAAACTTTATTTAATGAGATTAATTAATGGATAATAATTGGAAATGATAAATAAAGAGGGAGTTACTTAATGAAGTAACTAGAGGTAAATAATTTAAGGGACAATTACTTAATGAAGATAATTAAGAAATAAGTTAATTACCGAATGTGATTAATTAATGACGTAATTAATTTAAAGAAATAGTAAATAATATTATTTAATGCATATGAATGAAATGGTCCTATTTCAAACAAGAGTTCTTTGAAAATTTAAAAAGAAATTTGTTTTGAATTAAAACCAAAGGTGGTTTAAAATTTTAAAATATAACTTGGTATGTAAAAGAAATTAATATGTATATATGTGGATATACATAATATCAAAGTTGGTTTGAAATAAACTGTAAATATTGAGTTTTGAATTTGGAATAAGATGTGATACCCATGGTGATATGTTTTTGAACTTAATAAGTGGGAAGATTATTTATGAAAAATTCAAAATTGAAATGGAGATTCAAACTGGGTATGGTCGATTGGATTAAGTAAATTGAATTTAACTTGGAAGAAGTTAAAAAGGTTTAAATGAACAATCTGATTTGGAAATTTCAAGATGAAATTGGGATTTAACTTGGAAAGTTAAATGGTTAATCTGAATTGGGAGTTTGTGTGATCTCAAAATGGGTTTGAGATCTGAAAATTGTAAATTGATGGATGTTTTAAGATGAATTAGATGTTATCATCCTATTGTTGTTAAAAATCTTTAAGTTGTGAATTAGATTTGTTTAAATGAATGAGAAATGGAGTATGGTAATCCATTGTTGGAATAAAAAGGTAAACTGATTTAAAGGAATTAAATCAACATTTGAAGTATTAACTCGAATTTATATAATTCGAGATGGTTTAAATTTGAAATTTGAAATTAGTTCAAATTGAATTTGATTTGAATAGATTGAAATCGTGATTGAAGATGTATGAGTATAAGATTCAAATGGAAATTTGAATTGGATTAGTTTGAAACAATTTGAAATTGAAGTGGGTTCAATTTGAAATTAGTCCGAATTGATTTGAATAATTTGGAATTGTACTTAAAGTTGAATAAGTTTTAAATTCAAATGGAATTTGAATTGAATTTGAAAAGAAATCTAGAATAATTCAACTTGATTTGGAAATGGAGTTTGAAATTGAGATTAGTTCAAACTGGAGTTGAAATGAATTAAAAATGGAACTAATTCAATTGAAATTTATTTGAATTAGTAAAATTTGAGATGAAGGTTGAATAAAGTTAAACCTGGGAAGAACTGAGGGGTTCAACTTGAATTGGGTTAAATAGATTTTGAAGTTATTTAAATTGGAATTGGGTCAATTTAAAAGGAAGAGGGAATTTGAATTGAATTGATTAAGAATGAAGATTGGGAAGTGAACAGTTTTGACTCTGGACTATTTGTAATATAAATTGTTTTAATATAAACCTATTTTTCCAGTCTATTTATTATATATACAACCCTTCTTTTAAAATCCAAACTATCTTATACTTGTTTTACAATTATTTTTGAAACTATTTAACAATTTTCCAACTGTTTTATAAACTAATTACTATATTTCAACTATTTTACAAAACTAATTACCATCTTACTTTTATTTTGCAATTATTTTAAATTTCTATTGTTATTTTAACTATGTTCTAACTATTTTACACCTATATTACAAACTAGTAATTATTTTTCAACTACTTATCTCCAAGCTATTTTCTTAATAAACTGGTCGGAGTTCAAACTGTTATTGGTTAAATACCCAATCGAGTTAAGAATAGAGGAGATAATCCAAATGGGTTGAAGCAATTGTGAGTAAGTGAAGGATAATCAAAACGAATGTGAATAGAAATGGAATTGATTTGGCTAATAACCAATAAAGATAAATACGTAGGGTGTACGTATGTTATTCTATTCGCATAGTGATTTGATCCAGATTCGAGCACAGCATTTCGAGATAGTTATATCTATCCGATTGGGATTTTTCACTCGATTTTCGACGGCGAACCTGGATATGGATTGTTGATTGGTTCTGGATATTCTCTATCATAGTTATGACTATGCAAGGAGAATGACGGTTTCTGATCAAGAAACCAGATCTGTGTCCGCACTAGGAAGTCGGGTGGACAATACTAGATCGGAAATGAAATTGTGTGACTGAGTGAGCGATCAGATTGGTATGGTGTACGAATGGTATGTGTACATCGTACGGATTTGAATGAAATTGATATTGAAAGGAGTAATCAAATTTGAATATTTGATTTTGGATAAATAAAGTTATGTATCTTGGTTATATCAGATAAAACTCTCCTTATTGAATCTTTTGCCGGAAGAAAATGGTTTTTGGAAAGTGTTTGAAGTATAAAAGGAGTTTTATACAAGTTTGAAATGATCCAAAGTTTTGAAAATTATATATATCTATATATATAAAGAAAGGATCTTATGAGAATTTTGGAAAAAGGTTTTGGGAACTTATGGATTTGGAAAGGCTTTTGATTTTTGGATAAAATCAATATTGAGTTTTGTAACAACCCGGTAATTGCATCAATTAATAATCGACATTTAGACGATAAATATTGTTGCAAGATTCCATTTGGGGTTTTTAAATTTGAACTAAAATTCTTTTATAAATTGTTAAAAGAAATTCTAGGCTTTGAAATTAAATAGTGGTCCATGTTTTTATATTGGACCGTGTTAATTCTCAAAGCATAAAACCCGATCCCCCTTTATCCATTTTTCATTCGTTCACCAACCCTAACCAAATCACGAAAATAATGGCAGTCGTTCCTTTCGTTCTCTTCGATAATTTGGGCGTTTCAAAGTCAGGGGCGTCGTCTTCAATTCAATCGAGTTCATCTTCGATGGAGCATGGAGCCTTCGCACGTCTTCAGCAGCTAGGGCTTCGGCAATCGATCCCCCAATTCGAACGGCAACTTCAAAATTGGTCGAGCCGTCTTCACTTTCATAGCAAAGGTGAGTAATTTACATTACTCACTTCTAATTCGAAACTGATTGACTTTGTGTGCTTAATTTGTTTTCGTGGTTGTTTCGACTTCGATTTGATATTTGTTCGTGTTGATGCTTTTCTGCCTTGAGTTGATTTTGGGTCTGCTTTTGATTTTGGCTTGACTTGTTCGACTCTTTGATCTGGTTTGGTTCGATTTCTTGTTATTTCGGGTTTGCACTTGCATAGCACTGAACTTTGTTTCGAATTCTGTCTTTCTTTACCTCGTTTACCACCAGTGTTCATTCATGAGTATAACTGGTTCGATTTGTTCGATCATTGACTTACATTCACCCAGATGTTGTTGACTTCACTTGAGTATATTGTAGCCTGGTCCTCATTTTATGTTGTTATCCCCTCGTGCTCTGTTAGTTGCTGGCCTTTGTTGTTGCTTCGGCAATGTGCTTTGTTTTTGGTTGTGATGCTTGCATTATCCAGTTTCCTGTATTTGATTACTGGTGCCTCATTTGGTTCAAAATGCATTCACTTGCCTACCCATTCATCACATAGTTTCTGTATTGAGTTTAGAACAGGGTAGTTGATTGATGTACACCTCTGTGTACATTTCTCTGTGCACATTGAATTTGCTGTATTTATGAGTAGTTACTGTTTTGGTCATAACTTCATTTAAGGCCCAGTTAAAACCATTTGATAGTTGCCAGTTTGCGTAGTTGGAATTATATCGCCTTTGTTAGTGCTCGAGTTTGATACATTGCATTAATGCCTTGTATTCATTTGCATTTGGCCCATTGTATTTAATTGGTTGTGTGCTGTGGTGCCATAATTTTGGTGCCCTCACCTCCATCCTACTGCCTTCATGTAATTCACGTGCAGTTTGTAGTTTCTGTCTTGTATCACTTGTGTCACTTGAAGTTGCACTTGATAGGCCCAGGTCCATTCTTTCTTGAGCCTGTTGTGCTGTGCATTGAGCATTGTTTTGTTTTCTAGTCTTCATTGTTGTTTCGGCTGTTGCATGCTTTGTTCATGCACCTTGTGTTACTGTCCAATTTCTTTTAGTGTTTCCTGATGCATTTGTGTCATTTGGTTGATAACCCACGGCTTGACTTGACTTTGCTGCAGTGTGCATATATGGTTATTTATAACCATTTCACTTTGAGGCTGTGTCACTGATGTCGGCTTGCCTTATTCATTTCTCAGTCGAACTTTGGTTCATTTTACAGTGTCATCCCCCATGTAATTTGCAGTTGCATTTCTGGTCAATATTTGCACCTGTGTCACTGATGTTGGTTTGCACTATTTTGTTCATTTGGATTCAACAATCTTGTTGAGTTCACTTGAAATCCCCGTATGCATGTCATATGGGTTTACTTTGTGGTACACTGTACTGCATTTCTGAGTTAGTTATTGTCATTTTCTACATATTTATATATGTGGCCTTGTACCACTTGATGGCATTTGGATTGGTTTTTGAATTACACTTGAGTTGAATCCGGTGTGTAACGACCCGCTATTTTGGACCATTCAAATTCGACAATAAAACCGTACATGTCCGACTTGAATAATTCAAAATACCGAATTGTTAATAAAAATTTGGCAAAACTTAAAATATACAGTAAATAAATCAATCATAGATCACTTACACAGAGTAATACAATGCAGCGGAATAGATAAAGAATAGTAGTTTATGAAGCTACTATATACATTGGAGATAGAAATAAATACAATTGAATATCTTAGATATAGTGAAGTCTCCAGTATGCGCAGATGACTTCTCTGAACAAATCAACAGGATGACTGAAAGGATAGATAGCTGGATCTTCAAGCAAGGCTCCAACTTCGAAGGTGAGTCTCAAATGCTGTATCACTCAGTCTGACCCGAGCGTAAAGCAAAACACAAAACACTCGAGTCAGGATTAACATTCTTATATCTATAAATCTAACTCAAGTGAAATATCAACTGAAATATAATTAACTCAAAGAATGTTTGGAATAACCATCCTCTAAGGGTCCATGGAACTATCTACAGGGTAGAAAATACACTATAACACCGTGGTTCTTTCATCTTAATTTATACTTCAAAACCAAAACATCATTTTCACTCCAAATATCTCTATATTTCCCAAATAGTGTTTATATATATTAAATAATTTATACAGTAAAGTATTTTCAATTCCCTCAACTTAACAAATCGTTTCAACATTAACCCAACCTTCCCATTCAAATTAAATTCAAATCCCAATTTATCAATCTCAAATTCAAATTTGAAATCACAAAATACCCCCTTTATATTCCAATATATTTCAAACTTTAAGTATTCAACGTTTCAAACTAATTTTTATTCAATTTAGCTTCTAAATAATAAATTCAAATTTAGTTCAACCTAAATTTATATTTTAATTCAGTTTAGTTTCTAAATAACAAATTCAACTATATTTATTTCAAATACAGATCTAAATCTCGAAATCGCCATTTAAATTCCAATATAGCTCAAAGCTTTAATATTTACAAGTTCAATTCAAGTCGATTTAATTAAATAAATCCTTATTTAAATACCATTTTTAATAAACCCAAATGTACCTCCCAATCCTATTTTTTTCAATTTATTACGAGAAAGATCTATTTGAAATATAGATTTCCATAGATACTCAACTATATTATATGTATTAAATCAATCTAATTTAAATCAAATATTACGACTAAATCTATATATAAAATTTCCATTTATATAATATCTTAAGAATCAAAATTTATTAAACCGTATATTTCTTTCCAAAATTATAGAAATAATTTCAAAATATTTATATGGACCAACGGTGTCTGTATATATATTTCCTACCATATAGTCAAGTGCTACGGATATTTATCATTTCAATCCGTACACTAAATATATTCGGGTGGATATCATTTCAACCCGAAATCCAAAATTTTAAATTAAATCAAAAATCGCTTGGGTCTATCATTTCAACCCGTAACGAAATTATCCTATTCTAAAGTCCGTTCGGGTATGTATCTTTTCAACCCATAGTGATTTCTATACTAATAGGGAACTTGCAGAGTGATAACAGATATGAAAATAATAATAACAACAAGCATATATCATCAAAATAAATATAAACAATAAGATATGGTATCATATCCCATAAGTGAACAGTTACCGATAAAAGCATATATAACAATTTAAATCTAACAGCAGCATATTTCAATTGTCATTTCAATTGAAATTAAATTTAATAAATAAAAGAACGTTAATCGTGAGTGATTGCTCACCTTTCGAGGCTAGAGATATATGATGATGAAATAAGCTACGAAATCCAAAGCAACGCTGGATGGACAAGATTTGATGCAGAAAATAGGCACGACGGACAAGGCTGATAATGGGAAATCGATGAGAATGAATCGAATCAATTTTGATATTACAGAAAAAAATATAAATTATTATGATATTAATTCTCCCAAAACCAATTTTCAAATTAAAAATGTATATTTAAAATCTATATATACCTATATGTAATTTAAACATAATTCGTCCAAAAAAAAAACCATTGTATTATATTTTATAGTCAATAATTATTATAAAAACAATATAACCACTTATTGTAATATATATTACTTAAAAAAAAACCCATGAAAGCAACCTATATATGTTCATAATAAAAATGTATATATAGAAATTCCAAATGCATAGCCTATATTCGGTTATATATATATATATATATATATATATATATTACGTAAGTCTGAAACAAACACCTAAACGCATATATATGTCTCGAGATTTATAAACAACAAAATACTTATAATGACACATGCACTCATATACTTATATAGACTGTGAACAAGTATACATACTATGCCGTATAAAATCCAACACTAAAAAAAGTAAACTCACACTGAAAACATTTTAGTCAATTATTAAATATATATATTAACTAGCGTATAAAACTAACGTATCCTGTAACTTTATAATATATAAGCTATATCAGATATGAAACTATCATTATATCAGATATATAAATAGTTAAACATTTTATACAAAACTATCATAACTTTATTAAATTAAACATACATTACACACTTACACAAATAGACCGTAAACTGTAAAACTTCACCCATTTTAAAGTGGTAACAATACGCTTGCTAAAAATATAACCCACATAGCTCGTACTTCCCTATAAAACTATATAAATATTTGTAAGCTAACCATTAATATAGTCTAATTCACAATATGCATACCTTTATAACTTTAAATCAAATGTGTATATATATACTTATAACCAGTTATTCACAAAATACATAGCTTTAAACATATCATATATTTAAATACATATACAATCGACTGATAAGATGAGTATGCTTTACGTTTTATATATGTACTAACTTTTTATATAATATTTATATATACACTTATCAAATTTTATAACATGCGAACAAAATTTTATATTATATAGAATCTGAAAACTGCAAACATTTCATACTTGGAACCATACTATATTTATAAGATGTATATATGATATCTTAAATCAAAAAAAAAACTTACTTTGCTATAATACATACAATATTACTGCATAGATATACATTACTGACATATATTAAACTATATATTAACTAATATATAACCTTCAAACTTTTTAAAATTGAATACCAACGTGACACATAAAGTATAAAACAATCAAGTTATCAAATCTCTATACATAGTATAATATCATACACACTATGAACGAAAAAAAAAAAGAAAAAAAAAAAGAATACTGTTATGAACTCATATATATAATACCATATGATACATAACTAACATGAATTTAAAATCATGTAGGACAGATCACATATTCCAAATACAGACTTATAGAAAATATACAATAACACATATATATTATAAATATATGCTAACCTATTACTCAAAGATAACGTGTGGCATGATTGTTGATGGTGAAGGCTCTGAGGATGGCTGAGCATGCAGGCGATGACAACACGTGTAGAGAGATATGTGCATGAGAGGAGGAGAGAAAAACGCGGAGGGAGAGGGATGAGTTGGATGTGGTGGGTGACGAAGCGATGGGAGGTGGAAGCATGGTAAAAGAAGGGAGAAAATAGGTGGATCTGTAGAAAGAAAAATGGAAGAAGGAGGAGGAAGAAAACTTAAAATGAGGAATGAGATTGGAAGTGACAGCAGTTTGCAATATGAAAGAAACGAAGTCAAACAAGGTTATAAAGGCAAAATAAATAAAGAAAAGAACCGTTGCATACGAAACGTATACAATAAATATGAATTGATTTGAATAGTAATGGTCAAATTCAGCTGAAAAGATTAAAGCGAATAAATACGGAGCATTGGTTATGGTAAAGTAACGCACAAAATTAGGGGAATAACAAAGGAAAGGACTGGTCAAAATAAATGAATGTAAACGTGCAACGAATATAAAAATCTATATAATTGAACCGATGGAAACGAAGGAAGCAAATAAAAGAAAGGGAACGAAGGAAAAAAAATGAGCTGTGTCCCGAGCATAAATAAAAGTGGTAACGTATGAGAGGAATGAGAAAAACAAACGGGCACAATTTGAAATCAATGCAATAAAACGGCCAAAAGCTGATTTTTAGGAAAATTATTAAAGAAATATTCCTTGGGCTGCGCGTTTGAGATCCGAAAAGGCATGGAAATCAAAAAGTTATAATTTAGATTGGAATGAAAACGTACAGGAAATAATAAAGGAAAAAAAAATAAATGCGAAATAATCATATAGCATTTATTACGTTTCAAACTTTTGACATGGCATGGGATGGAAACAGCTGTACGCTAATTGAGAAGCTATTAAAGCAATTTATTATTAGTGGCATGTTATACGTTTTTATATTTATTTATTTCCTAGATCTCAATTCATATCTGATTATACTATGCAGATTTATCTTTATTATTAAACGTTCAAAAAGAATAAAACGTATACAAATTTTCTTGATTTTCGAAACAAAATTAACGGCTAAAAGATGATGAAGGGACAAAATATAAGAAAGGGAAAGAGATGAATGCGTACAATTATTTATAAGAAAAGAGAGAGAAAAGAAAAACCCACAATTAAAAATGAATGAATGAACGCTGAAAGTCAGTCAGGAATATAGAAGGTACAATATGAAATAATGGTAATCACAACTACTTTTTTTAATGCAGACCTTAAATCAACCCTTAAAACATATACTTCATATATGTAGTTAAATATAGTATATACTTCTCTTCTTCTTTGGTTCATATGATATATGAAACCCTTAACTATCGTATTTATAGCTGACGACATATGTATAGATATACTAAATATGCACTAAAATAAACTGGAAATGGTGACACAAAAACCCAAAATCAAATATATATATATATATTTAACATGACTAGAAATCAAACTTCAGTAAAACTATATACTAGTATCAAGACTAACATATATATATATAGCTATTATAACACATATAAATTAAATAAAACTTGGTATAAATACGCTTTACTATATATACACTTCAAATAGACCATCATACATATACAGTGGTTTTCCAAAATAACTATATATGGAACGTACTCAACATACTTAAAATTTACACACCTTGCTGAAAAGCAAAAGGAGACCGTAAATTTATTACCCACGCTATTGATATTTATACCCAATAGAAATGAACTATGCTACCAAATTTACATCAAACTTAACTTATATTATAGTATAAATAATAGTTTATAAAGTTTTTGTACTAGATCTTATAGGTATAACCACAACCAAACTTTAAAATATATGTACACAGCTCGTACTACAAATCATTAATATACATAACATATTTTCTTTTTTTTTCAAAATTTTATTATTAATAATTTCTCAAAATCCAATTCAATACGTTAAATACCAATTAAAAATTGCTAAAATTTTATGGGTCGTTACACTCTCCCCCACTCAAAACTTTTCGTCCCCGAAAAGGAATAAAGTAGGAGAATAGAAACAACCAGATGAAAAATTTAGACTTTGAAAAACAAATTAAAAAAATTTATTTAAAACCATATACTTTTTCTTTTGTTATTATTTAAATTGATTAATATTTAATAGATTACTCATTTTATCAAATCCATTCAATTAATTATGAGATCAATTATTTATAAAACACTAATTTTTCTCTCTTATTAAACCAGGTAGAATATAAATAAACAATGTTTTAAAGGATATATTCAAAAGAAGGAAAGAAGGAAAGTAGATAGATTCGGAAAAGAGAATATAGTTGAATAAATAAAGCAGGGCAGATAAGGTAGATTCAAAAGAATAGAATCGGGCAAGAATCGTACATTTCAAACCATGAGAGTTTCAATTTCAAATATTAACACAAAATTTCTTTGTTGGAAATACTCTTATAATAAATACCTTTTATATCGAAATAAATCTTTTCTTTCAAAAATATTTTTATAACTCGATGTTTCAACAAGTTTATCCTCGTTCTTGCAGACTCTGGCCATGCGTTGATCAGGCGCAAAGCTAGAATTCTTCAAGTACTTAGTAGACCTGTTTCAACAACCAGTGAAAATACTTGAAAAAAACTTTAAAAACAGATATGGAAAGTACAATCCAAACAAAACAACCAAACCAAAACCTTTGTCCGATCATGGTTCGCAGATACACAATGGTTACGCCTGGGTCCCCCAGGAAACAATCCATATCCGTAAGCTTTCTCAGCCCTGCGAGTTACGCCATGATGACTAGTAGAGTGCAGGATACACAATGGTTACGCCTGGGTCCCCCAGGAAACAATCCGTACCCCTAGGCAAGACTCAGCCAGGCACTTGCGCTACTATTCGCGACCTACACAGATTGCAGGATACACAATGGTTACGCCTGGATCCCCCAGGAAACAATCCGTACCCCTAGGCAAGACTCAGCCAGGCAATTGCGCTGTGCATTCACGAGAGAAAAAAAACCATGGGTTACGCCACGGTGGGAAACACTCGAGTATTACATCCGGAAAACCGAAAATCAGAGAGAATAATATCGATAGAATGAATCCACGATGTGGCCACAAAGCGGATATCAAGCAGAAGGCACTTTCCATATCTTTACTTCGAAAATATATATCATATAGTACCTTTTCAAATCACTTTCAAATATTGTACTTATATAAAGTCCATATATATAGGATTCCTTTCTCAAATCGAATACTTTCCAAATCAATAGTAGATCAAATCATACTTATATAGATTTCGATTAAATAAAATCTCTTTCCAAATTGAGTACCTTTCAAATCAATAGATTTCAAATCAACCTCATACTTATACAATCCATTTTATATAAGTTCGACCACTCCCAAATCAAGTGCTTAGTAATCTAAGGTTCTCAATTTCAAATTATTTCAATACCAATTCAGTTTCAAAATCATATATGATTTCACCAAATTTTCTTCCAAATTAAATGTCTGAATTTCAAAGTTCCCAAAATAATAGGTGTAGAAAATTATCCCAGTTTCCAAATTAAAATAATTCAAGTCAAACAAATTCATTTCCAAAATCACCATATAAGTACTGGGTTTTTTTTTTCAATTTAATTTTCAAAACCAAATATTTTTCTCAAAATCAATTATATTCAAAATGGTTTCCAAATTTATAATTATCCCTTTAAAACCTTTAAACTATTTACTTCGATTTGAAATATCCAATTTACCTTTTTGAAAACCATTATTTAAAACTAAAATTCTTTCAAAACATTTAAAAACTAAATTCCATATTAGTATAATTAAAATAGCCATATTCTCTTACTTAATAAAAGGTTTAACCTCATACAACAAAACTTGCATACTTTATCAAATATTTTATACCTTTCGAAATATCTTGGTTTTTAAACCTTTAAACCTTGATTTGGAAGTGCTCGAACCTTCAAAATAGTCGGTGAAAATCAATTTCAAATCCAAGAGATGGAAATCAATTTTTATAAATAGAGTTATTCTAAGTCAAATCAAAAACTCGAGGACTGAACACCGGTCTTACTTCAAATTGTTTCAAATATATACATATATCTTTCGAAAATATCAAATTATACTTCGGAATTTGAAATCAAAAACGGTTTTACAAAATCACTCGCATAGCGAAGCTATTAAAGTGGCCTCTCCCCCACTCTGAAACTCGAAAATCAATGTCGATGATGCGTGCACTCATCACCGAAATTATTCTCCAGCGACATAAGTGAGTTCTGGACTTCTATTTTCTTGAAAACTTCTTTGAAATTTCTTCAAAATTATTGGAATTCATTTGAATTCATTTGAAATATTTCTTATTCGGAAAAATACTTTTAAATCGTATTATTTATATATAATTTCCAAAATCTTAAAACCAATTTCAAAATACCGGAATTCAATTCTCGAATTTCAAATTTAACACTTCAATTATATATCATTTTTATATAAATCAATTTCTTATAATTTTTTCAAAATTTCAAATCCTTTCAAAACCCTTTTTATATAGAATAACATTTCTTATTTGCTTTATATATAGGTATATAATCTCTACCGAAAACATTTTCTTTATATATATAGAATAAAATCATAGTTATCAAAATAATAATTTCGGTATAAACAATTTCTAAAATACAACCAAAACCCGATTTTCAAAGGATGATTTAAGGATGGATTTCAAAACAAAGATAGAGATTTACTTTAAAGGAACTCTAATCAATAGAATCCTGATTCGAAGATAGACTCGATCGAAGATGAGATAATTAAGTTACAAAATAGAAGATGGATATACTTCTATAAATCGCGGGCGACCTTTACCGGTCAACCGTGATTCCAAAATTAGATCGGTGTAGAATTCTGAGGCAATTCGACATTCGATCGTCGGAGATATAGAATTCGGCATAACAAGATATATCAGCATCGTAAACCGAGGATACAGGAATCTTCGGTGAGTCAATGCCAATTGAAAAGGAGTTTTCACCCCCTTTACAAATCATTCAATGGAGTTATGGGATACTCCAGAATCAAACGAATATAAATAGGGAGAGACAGAATGAATTTCGAAACCGAGGGACATTCCAAAACTCAAAGGAAATTGAGTCAAAAAGGAAGAGATTCAACTCGAACGAAAGTGATTCTGTAAATAAATTTACCATATATGCTAAGTTTTGCGTAGAGCCAAAGCTCTGATACCAACTGTAACGACCCGCTATTTTGGACCATTCAAATTCGACAATAAAACCGTACATGTCCGACTTGAATAATTCAAAATACCGAATTGTTAATAAAAATTTGGCAAAACTTAAAATATACAGTAAATAAATCAATCATAGATCACTTACACAGAGTAATACAATGCAGCGGAATAGATAAAGAATAGTAGTTTATGAAGCTACTATATACATTGGAGATAGAAATAAATACAATTGAATATCTTAGATATAGTGAAGTCTTCAGTATGCGCAGATGACTTCTCTGAACAAATCAACAGGATGACTGAAAGGATAGATAGCTGGATCTTCAAGCAAGGCTCCAACTTCGAAGGTGAGTCTCAAATGCTGTATCACTCAGTCTGACCCGAGCGTAAAGCAAAACACAAAACACTCGAGTCAGGATTAACATTCTTATATCTATAAATCTAACTCAAGTGAAATATCAACTGAAATATAATTAACTCAAAGAATGTTTGGAATAACCATCCTCTAAGGGTCCATGGAACTATCTACAGGGTAGAAAATACACTATAACACCGTGGTTCTTTCATCTTAATTTATACTTCAAAACCAAAACATCATTTTCACTCCAAATATCTCTATATTTCCCAAATAGTGTTTATATATATTAAATAATTTATACAGTAAAGTATTTTCAATTCCCTCAACTTAACAAATCGTTTCAACATTAACCCAACCTTCCCATTCAAATTAAATTCAAATCCCAATTTATCAATCTCAAATTCAAATTTGAAATCACAAAATACCCCCTTTATATTCCAATATATTTCAAACTTTAAGTATTCAACGTTTCAAACTAATTTTTATTCAATTTAGCTTCTAAATAATAAATTCAAATTTAGTTCAACCTAAATTTATATTTTAATTCAGTTTAGTTTCTAAATAACAAATTCAACTATATTTATTTCAAATACAGATCTAAATCTCGAAATCGCCATTTAAATTCCAATATAGCTCAAAGCTTTAATATTTACAAGTTCAATTCAAGTCGATTTAATTAAATAAATCCTTATTTAAATACCATTTTTAATAAACCCAAATGTACCTCCCAATCCTATTTTTTTCAATTTATTACGAGAAAGATCTATTTGAAATATAGATTTCCATAGATACTCAACTATATTATATGTATTAAATCAATCTAATTTAAATCAAATATTACGACTAAATCTATATATAAAATTTCCATTTATATAATATCTTAAGAATCAAAATTTATTAAACCGTATATTTCTTTCCAAAATTATAGAAATAATTTCAAAATATTTATATGGACCAACGGTGTCTGTATATATATTTCCTACCATATAGTCAAGTGCTACGGATATTTATCATTTCAATCCGTACACTAAATATATTCGGGTGGATATCATTTCAACCCGAAATCCAAAATTTTAAATTAAATCAAAAATCGCTTGGGTCTATCATTTCAACCCGTAACGAAATTATCCTATTCTAAAGTCCGTTCGGGTATGTATCTTTTCAACCCATAGTGATTTCTATACTAATAGGGAACTTGCAGAGTGATAACAGATATGAAAATAATAATAACAACAAGCATATATCATCAAAATAAATATAAACAATAAGATATGGTATCATATCCCATAAGTGAACAGTTACCGATAAAAGCATATATAACAATTTAAATCTAACAGCAGCATATTTCAATTGTCATTTCAATTGAAATTAAATTTAATAAATAAAAGAACGTTAATCGTGAGTGATTGCTCACCTTTCGAGGCTAGAGATATATGATGATGAAATAAGCTACGAAATCCAAAGCAACGCTGGATGGACAAGATTTGATGCAGAAAATAGGCACGACGGACAAGGCTGATAATGGGAAATCGATGAGAATGAATCGAATCAATTTTGATATTACAGAAAAAAAATATAAATTATTATGATATTAATTCTCCCAAAACCAATTTTCAAATTAAAAATGTATATTTAAAATCTATATATACCTATATGTAATTTAAACATAATTCGTCCAAAAAAAAAACCATTGTATTATATTTTATAGTCAATAATTATTATAAAAACAATATAACCACTTATTGTAATATATATTACTTAAAAAAAAACCCATGAAAGCAACCTATATATGTTCATAATAAAAATGTATATATAGAAATTCCAAATGCATAGCCTATATTCGGTTATATATATATATATATATATATATATATATATATATATATATATATATATATATATATATTACGTAAGTCTGAAACAAACACCTAAACGCATATATATGTCTCGAGATTTATAAACAACAAAATACTTATAATGACACATGCACTCATATACTTATATAGACTGTGAACAAGTATACATACTATGCCGTATAAAATCCAACACTAAAAAAAGTAAACTCACACTGAAAACATTTTAGTCAATTATTAAATATATATATTAACTAGCGTATAAAACTAACGTATCCTGTAACTTTATAATATATAAGCTATATCAGATATGAAACTATCATTATATCAGATATATAAATAGTTAAACATTTTATACAAAACTATCATAACTTTATTAAATTAAACATACATTACACACTTACACAAATAGACCGTAAACTGTAAAACTTCACCCATTTTAAAGTGGTAACAATACGCTTGCTAAAAATATAACCCACATAGCTCGTACTTCCCTATAAAACTATATAAATATTTGTAAGCTAACCATTAATATAGTCTAATTCACAATATGCATACCTTTATAACTTTAAATCAAATGTGTATATATATACTTATAACCAGTTATTCACAAAATACATAGCTTTAAACATATCATATATTTAAATACATATACAATCGACTGATAAGATGAGTATGCTTTACGTTTTATATATGTACTAACTTTTTATATAATATTTATATATACACTTATCAAATTTTATAACATGCGAACAAAATTTTATATTATATAGAATCTGAAAACTACAAACATTTCATACTTGGAACCATACTATATTTATAAGATGTATATATGATATCTTAAATCAAAAAAAAACTTACTTTGCTATAATACATACAATATTACTGCATAGATATACATTACTGACATATATTAAACTATATATTAACTAATATATAACCTTCAAACTTTTTAAAATTGAATACCAACGTGACACATAAAGTATAAAACAATCAAGTTATCAAATCTCTATACATAGTATAATATCATACACACTATGAACGAAAAAAAAAAAAGAAAAAAAAAAGAATACTGTTATGAACTCATATATATAATACCATATGATACATAACTAACATGAATTTAAAATCATGTAGGACAGATCACATATTCCAAATACAGACTTATAGAAAATATACAATAACACATATATATTATAAATATATGCTAACCTATTACTCAAAGATAACGTGTGGCATGATTGTTGATGGTGAAGGCTCTGAGGATGGCTGAGCATGCAGGCGATGACAACACGTGTAGAGAGATATGTGCATGAGAGGAGGAGAGAAAAACGCGGAGGGAGAGGGATGAGTTGGATGTGGTGGGTGACGAAGCGATGGGAGGTGGAAGCACGGTAAAAGAAGGGAGAAAATAGGTGGATCTGTAGAAAGAAAAATGGAAGAAGGAGGAGGAAGAAAACTTAAAATGAGGAATGAGATTGGAAGTGACAGCAGTTTGCAATATGAAAGAAACGAAGTCAAACAAGGTTATAAAGGCAAAATAAATAAAGAAAAGAACCGTTGCATACGAAACGTATACAATAAATATGAATTGATTTGAATAGTAATGGTCAAATTCAGCTGAAAAGATTAAAGCGAATAAATACGGAGCATTGGTTATGGTAAAGTAACGCAAAAATTAGGGGAATAACAAAGGAAAGGACTGGTCAAAATAAATGAATGTAAACGTGCAACGAATATAAAAATCTATATAATTGAACCGATGGAAACGAAGGAAGCAAATAAAAGAAAGGGAACGAAGGAAAAAAAATGAGCTGTGTCCCGAGCATAAATAAAAGTGGTAACGTATGAGAGGAATGAGAAAAACAAACGGGCACAATTTGAAATCAATGCAATAAAACGGCCAAAAGCTGATTTTTAGGAAAATTATTAAAGAAATATTCCTTGGGCTGCGCGTTTGAGATCCGAAAAGGCATGGAAATCAAAAAGTTATAATTTAGATTGGAATGAAAACGTACAGGAAATAATAAAGGAAAAAAAAATAAATGCGAAATAATCATATAGCATTTATTACGTTTCAAACTTTTGACATGGCATGGGATGGAAACAGCTGTACGCTAATTGAGAAGCTATTAAAGCAATTTATTATTAGTGGCATGTTATACGTTTTTATATTTATTTATTTCCTAGATCTCAATTCATATCTGATTATACTATGCAGATTTATCTTTATTATTAAACGTTCAAAAAGAATAAAACGTATACAAATTTTCTTGATTTTCGAAACAAAATTAACGGCTAAAAGATGATGAAGGGACAAAATATAAGAAAGGGAAAGAGATGAATGCGTACAATTATTTATAAGAAAAGAGAGAGAAAAGAAAAACCCACAATTAAAAATGAATGAATGAACGCTGAAAGTCAGTCAGGAATATAGAAGGTACAATATGAAATAATGGTAATCACAACTACTTTTTTTAATGCAGACCTTAAATCAACCCTTAAAACATATACTTCATATATGTAGTTAAATATAGTATATACTTCTCTTCTTCTTTGGTTCATATGATATATGAAACCCTTAACTATCGTATTTATAGCTGACGACATATGTATAGATATACTAAATATGCACTAAAATAAACTGGAAATGGTGACACAAAAACCCAAAATCAAATATATATATATATTTAACATGACTAGAAATCAAACTTCAGTAAAACTATATACTAGTATCAAGACTAACATATATATATATAGCTATTATAACACATATAAATTAAATAAAACTTGGTATAAATACGCTTTACTATATATACACTTCAAATAGACCATCATACATATACAGTGGTTTTCCAAAATAACTATATATGGAACGTACTCAACATACTTAAAATTTACACACCTTGCTGAAAAGCAAAAGGAGACCGTAAATTTATTACCCACGCTATTGATATTTATACCCAATAGAAATGAACTATGCTACCAAATTTACATCAAACTTAACTTATATTATAGTATAAATAATAGTTTATAAAGTTTTTGTACTAGATCTTATAGGTATAACCACAACCAAACTTTAAAATATATGTACACAGCTCGTACTACAAATCATTAATATACATAACATATTTTCTTTTTTTTTCAAAATTTTATTATTAATAATTTCTCAAAATCCAATTCAATACGTTAAATACCAATTAAAAATTGCTAAAATTTTATGGGTCGTTACACGGTGACTCGGGTTTGATCTTGTGTTTGCTTGTGAATTTTCATTGGGTATATCATTACTGTTGTGGCAAGGCAGTGCACGCAAGCGTGACCAGCCACACGGTATTCATTGGGCACGTCATCACTATAGTGGCAAGGCAGTGCACGCAAGCGTGAACTGCAGCCACACGGTACTGCTTTCATTGTTATTTCTTTTGCTTTTGATTTATGGATCTATTTCGTATTCCATATGTAGTAGTGGCGAGGCAGTATACGCGTGCGTATACTGCAGCCCTACTCGTGTTGACCTTTTAATTGATGTTCCAATTGTTTTGAATTGGTTCGCGTTATATTTACCGTTATCTGATTTCTTATTTAAGAATCGGATAGGTAAATTTATTTCTGTGACTGTCGTCTATTCATTATTTAATTATTATTGCTTCTGTGCACTAATAACTGAGTTTGAATTAGACTGACCCGAGTATTATTTTCTTTTGAATTTAATACTCGGGTCAGACCGAGTATTTACAGGTTGTAGATTTTTAGCTTCAGGTTGCTGCTTGAGCTATGAAGACTTTTCATATCTTTTGGAGTTGTCGTGTCATAGTATAGGTTGATATGTATTCATGTATATTAGTCGATAATGTACTTGTATATATGTAACTTCCTGAGTCGATTGTTGTAGTTGTATCACATGTACCGTGTCAAATGTATCGTAACTGGCATCAGTTATTATATATATATGAGACTTTCTGTTTCATCTGTGTTCCGCATTTATATTATCTGTGTTATTATTTTATATTTTGTCCTAGACTATTATAGCCACTGTGTAGTAGCTTTGAGTTTGCATCGGCATGTCGGATTTCCTCCTGAAATGAAATGCACGTTTTTACTATCTGGCATATCGATGCTCGCCCAAAGCAATTACACGGATGGTCGCTCCTCAACAGCCTTATTCTCCGTGCTAGTCGACAGCACTACACCGTAGTGTTCTTGGCTAGCGTGGGTATAGAGGTGGGGCGTCACAGCTTGGTATCAGAGCCTGGGGTTTAGGACGAATATAAAACATAACTAGATGGAACATGTGCTACAATTATTTGTCGATGTTTTGTCTCACATCTTTATCTAAGATCATCTTTGATTGTTAGGTATGAATTCTTAACGCTTATTTATGAGCATTGTTGTTATTCTCTATCGCACTTGCTCGTTTGAGTTTACACTTCTAAGTATCATTGTGTATATGCTCTACCAAGTTGCATATTGTTGCAACTCGTACCCACTTCGATTAGAACTCGCATTGTTTATTCGAACTGCTGTATATATGCATTCTTGTCTCTGATTCGTGTACTTAATGCAGTCTCCATGCAATTGGGTTTTGGGTATCAATTTTTGAGACAAACTGCATTTCAATTGTCGACTCTGTCTGTTTATCCATGGTTTGTTGGTTTTCATGTGCCTCTCTCTGATAGTTTTAAAATTTCTTTGGTATAAAAGAAATTGTCTTGGACTTTGCCTTGTCGATATCGACATTGACTTGACTTTTACTTTTGCTAAAGTCATTCAAGCATTTATGCTCGTTCTGCTTTGTTTTTCCAATAGTTGATCGATTCTTCTTTTCGGATTAGTTGTTATCATTTTTGTCGACTTTGATAACTTCTATTTCAGGAATTTTTGGGTATTCCTACTTTGATGGATTGGAATCGAATTCTTCGGATTTTATTCACGTCTTCGAATGTGAATCTTAGTGAATTGATTTGGTTTTCGAATTTAATCGATTCTTGATTATTTCCCGATTTGTTGCTATTATTTATTAGCAACTTTGATGACCTTTTCTTCGGGATTTTTGGTGAACATACCTTTCGATGAATTCGACATCGATTTCTTTGGATTCTGTTCACGTCTTCGTATGTGAATTCTTGTGATTGATTGTTTCTACAATCATTTTTGTGGCGTGTCACTTTAAAAAATATAAAGGTTTTAATACTAGTAGTAAATATAAAAACTCTTTTATCAAAATGTCTTCAAATCTATTTTCAATATCAAACTCTTTTCCTAAACCGTTTTTTTTTCAATCTACTAGTATACAAGCCTTTACCTCACTCGGATGAGAAATCTAATTAAACGGCTTAGTAAAACAAGTGGTATGAAACGCTTGCGTTTGCTTCGTCGGTTAATTCTTGGACTTATTCGATTGAACCTCTTGTGACAATTTTATTAGTGAAGGTTTACAGTTTGTTCGTAAATATTTAAGTTAAGCAAGTGGTTATGGGACATGAAGCTAAACTTTTATATTCACTAACTTAGTGTAATTGACACTTCTCGTTGATCATGATGATCATTCTTATGATTTAGACTAGCAATTGCGCGATGTCTCTTTTTGGTTAGGCTAGACACCACTTGTGTGATTCCATTCACACATACCTTTTCGGTTAGCCTAGACACCACTTGTGTGATTCCACTCACACATACTTTTCTTTTGTTTGCGAGGTTGGACTAGACACCACTTGTGTGATTACACTTACACATACCTTTTTGATTTTTGGTTAGTCTAGACCTCAATCTGTGTGATTCCGACTCACACATGTGGGGTAGCGCCCCACGGTCTTCAGGCCATTAGTGTGTCAAAATTAATGGCTTGCAACCATGAGATAGCGTCTCGTTATGCGTTGCACGTGTTGATGATTTTTCATGCTCGCGTGCAGGTGAGATTCTGTGCTCCCGTTCTCGCTTTGCGTTGCACGTGTTGGTTATTTTCATGCTCACGTGTAGGTGAGATTCCGTGCTCCCGTTCTCGCTATGCGTTGCACGTGTTGGTGATTATCATGCTCACGTGTAGGTGAGATTCCGTGCTCCCGTTCTCGCTTTGCATTGCACGTATTGGTGAGTTTTCATGCTCGCATGTAGATGAGTTTTCGTGCTCCCGTTCTCGTTATGCGTTGCACGTGCTGATGAATTTTCATGCTCGCATGTAGGTGAGTTTTCGTGCTCCCGTTCTCGCTTTGCGTTACATGTGCTGATGAGTTTTCATGCTCGCGTGTAGGTGAGTTTTCGTGCTCCCGTTCTCGTTATGCGTTACATGTGTTGATGAGTTTTCATGCTCGCGTGTAGGTGAGTTTTCATACTCTTCGTTCGAGTTTTCATACTCCGTTCGAGTTTTCATACTCCGTTCGAGTTTTCATACTCCGTTCGAGTTTTCATACTCTCCTTCGAGTTTTCATACTCCGTTCGAGTTTTCATACTCTCCTTCGAGTTTTCATACTCCGTTCGAGTTTTCATACTCCGTTCGAGTTTTCATACTCTCCTTCGAGTTTTCATACTCCGTTCGAGTTTTCATACTCTCCTTCGAGTTTTCACACTCCGTTCGAGTTTCCATACTCCCGTTCGAGTTTTCATACTCTCATCTTGTGATTTTCTGGATTTCTTGTGTAGTCTTCTGGAATTTGTGCTTCACCAATTTTTGTGATTTCTATTGATAAGTTTTATCAATTCTTGTGCATTGGTGAATTCGTGTGTTATTGACTTGTTATGAATACAAGTCTAGGGCATGATACCCCTTTCCATCTTTGAGAAGATTCTTGTGATATTGATTATCTCTTATCGTTTGATCTCCTGTTGATCATTATTTACATACTTATAGTCGTATGTCAGTATGGATATTTCATATTTATGCCATACCTCTTATCGGTTGATCTCCTGTTGACCATTATTTACATACTTATAGTAGTATGTCATTATGGATATTTTATGTTATGCCATATCTTTTATTCTATGACATACTCCCGCTGGAGTTTTCATACTCCCGTTTGAGTTTTCATACTCATTTTGTATTTTCTGATTATCGCTTGTGATAATCAGATATTTGAGGTTTAATTACCGTTTGGGATAATTAAATATTTGTGATTTGAAATTTTCGATTATCGTTTTTCTGATAATCTTGTTGATTTGAAATTTGATTATCGTTTGTGATAATTGAATATTACTGATAATTGCATTTATTCAGTTTATTTCATCCATTTTTAGAAGATGATTTTGTGCTTGTATTGCCCATCGAGTGCTTTAAGAATTCTGATCGATGCGCTCGATCAACGTTATCAATAGGAATCTCCTAGACGCTTTGATGAGACAATCAGACACAATAAATTAAGTTATAAAATGTAAATTTTTCTGAAAAGATAATTACATAAAGTAAATTGTAAATTTCGAAAGCTTTAGCTTTTCGGGTAAGAATATTATTTAAAACAACTCTTTTTCGATACTTCTATCCTTGTAATTCCCGAGGGAACCAAAACTTTATCGTTTGTACCAATGCTAATCGTGTTGGTTTGCATACCATTCTCTTGCAGAAGAGAACGTGCTGTCTCTTGTGTTTCTAAATCATTAATGCCTATTGAGACTAGATATGCTACTCATGATCTAGTGCTCTTGGCTATTGATTTCGTTCTTCAAAATTTAGCACCATTATTTTTGGGTGAGAAATTTGTTCTCTACCCTGATCATGAATCTTGGGAATATTTATTTTCTCATAAGGAACTTAATTTACGTCAACCACGTTGACTCAAGTTCCCTATATCTTATGATCTTGATATTCTTTACACTCCTGGAGGGGGGAAATCTTGTTACCGATGCACTTGTCGTAGGCAACAAGTGGTTGTTTCTTCGATGATGTACGGATGGAATCATCTTTTATACCAAGTTCATCAGACGTTTCGATGTACTTCGTTTTATTGAGCTTCGTCTCATTCCTTTTATGGACTTACGTATGATGTTCTTTTATGTTGATCGGTTCATTGGACGTACCGTTTTGTACTACGTCGACGTTCCGAATTAATGAAGCTTTGATTCATCTGGCGTATCGTTATTGTACTACGCTGTTGTTCCAAATTATTCGTGTTTCACCTATGATAGGTGTTGTGCGTTTCAGTCGGTTGGGGAAGTTAGTGCCTCGAAATATTGGGCCATTTCCTATCACTGAACGTATTGGTTTCTTGGCTTATCGCCTCTTATTACCGGCTCAATTTTCTGTTATTCATGACGTGTTTCACGCGTCCTTCCTTCTACGGAAATGCCTTAGGGATTCCGATTTTATTCTTGAGCCCGGTATTATTGAAGAAATTGAAGTTTCACCAGATTTGACTTTGAGCAACATTCTATTCACATCAATGTTTCGGGGGTTCAGCACCTTCGAAATAAAGATGTTCTTCTCGTGAAAGTTCAGTGGTTCTCAAATCCCATGAATTTCACTTTGGAATCCAGAGAATTCATCGAGCAAACACGATCAGGCTTTCTCTTTCATGCTCTATATGGTGAACTTTCTATTTCAAATTTCTTCATGTTGTGATGATATGCTTTTATGGTTGTTACCTTTTGTCCATTCAGCTCTTATGATTGCGAGGACGCAATTTCTTTAAGGAGGGGAGTCTGTAACAACCCGGTAATTGCATCAATTAATAATCGACATTTAGACGATAAATATTGTTGCAAGATTCCATTTGGGGTTTTTAAATTTGAACTAAAATTCTTTTATAAATTGTTAAAAGAAATTCTGGGCTTTGAAATTAAATAGTGGTCCATGTTTTTATATTGGGCCGTGTTAATTCTCAAAGCATAAAACCCGATCCCCCTTTATCCATTTTTCATTCGTTCACCAACCCTAACCAAATCACGAAAATAATGGCGGTCGTTCCTTTCGTTCTCTTCGATAATTAGGGCGTTTCAAAGTCAGGGGCGTCGTCTTCAATTCAATCGAGTTCATCTTCGATGGAGCATGGAGCCTTCGCACGTCTTCAGCAGCTAGGGCTTCGGCAATCGATCCCCCAATTCAAACGGCAACTTCAAAATTGTTCGAGCCGTCTTCACTTTCATAGCAAAGGTGAGTAATTTACATTACTCACTTCTAATTCGAAACTGATTGACTTTGTATGCTTAATTTTTTTTCGTGGTTGTTTCGACTTCGATTTGATATTTGTTCGTGTTGATGCTTTTCTGCCTTGAGTTGATTTTGGGTCTGCTTTTGATTTTGGCTTGACTTGTTCGACTCTTTGATCTGGTTTGGTTCGATTTCTTGTTATTTCGGGTTTGCACTTGCATAGCACTGAACTTTGTTTCGAATTCTGTCTGTCTTTACCTCGTTTACCACCAGTGTTCATTCATGAGTATAACTGGTTCGATTTGTTCGATCATTGACTTACATTCACCCAGATGTTGTTGACTTCACTTGAGTATATTGTAGCCTGGTCCTCATTTTATGTTGTTATCGCCTCGTGCTCTGTTAGTTGCTGGCCTTTGTTGTTGCTTCGGCAATGTGCTTTGTTTTTGGTTGTGATGCTTGCATTATCCAGTTTCCTGTATTTGATTACTGGTGCCTCATTTGGTTCAAAATGCATTCACTTGCCTACCCATTCATCACATAGTTTCTGTATTGAGTTTAGAACAGGGTAGTTGATTGATGTACACCTCTGTGTACATTTCTCTGTGCACATTGAATTTGCTGTATTTATGAGTAGTTACTGTTTTGGTCATAACTTCATTTAAGGCCCAGTTAAAACCATTTGATAGTTGCCAGTTTGCGTAGTTGGAATTATATCGCCTTTGTTAGTGCTCGAGTTTGATACATTGCATTAATGCCTTGTATTCATTTGCATTTGGCCCATTGTATTTAATTGGTTGTGTGCTGTGGTGCCATAATTTTGGTGCCCTCACCTCCATCCTACTGCCTTCATGTAATTCACGTGCAGTTTGTAGTTTCTGTCTTGTATCACTTGTGTCACTTGAAGTTGCACTTGATAGGCCCAGGTCCATTCTTTCTTGAGCCTGTTGTGCTGTGCATTGAGCATTGTTTTGTTTTCTAGTCTTCATTGTTGTTTCGGCTGTTGCATGCTTTGTTCATGCACCTTGTGTTACTGTCCAATTTCTTTTAGTGTTTGCTGATGCATTTGTGTCATTTGGTTGATAACCCACGGCTTGACTTGACTTTGCTGCAGTGTGCATATATGGTTATTTATAACCATTTCACTTTGAGGCTGTGTCACTGATGTCGGCTTGCCTTATTCATTTCTCAGTCGAACTTTGGTTCATTTTACAGTGTCATCCCCCATGTAATTTGCAGTTGCATTTCTGGTCAATATTTGCACCTGTGTCACTGATGTTGGTTTGCATTATTTTGTACATTTGGATTCAACAATCTTGTTGAGTTCACTTGAAATCCCCGTATGCATGTCATATGGGTTTACTTTGTGGTACACTGTACTGCATTTCTGAGTTAGTTATTGTCATTTTCTACATATTTATATATGTGGCCTTGTACCACTTGATGGCATTTGGATTGATTTTTGAATTACACTTGAGTTGAATCCGGTGACTCGGGTTTGATCTTGTGTTTGCTTGTGAATTTTCATTGGGTATATCATTACTGTTGTGGCAAGGCAGTGCACGCAAGCGTGAACTGCAGCCACACGGTATTCATTGGGCACGTCATCACTGTAGTGGCAAGGCAGTGCACGCAAGCGTGAACTGCAGCCACACGGTACTGCTTTCATTGTTATTTCTTTTGCTTTTGATTTATGGATCTATTTCGTATTCCATATGTAGTAGTGGCGAGGCAGTATACGCGTGCGTATACTGCAGCCCTACTCGTGTTGACCTTTTAATTGATGTTCCAATTGTTTTGAATTGGTTCGCGTTATATTTACCGTTATCCGATTTCTTATTTAAGAATCGGATAGGTAAATTTATTTCTGTGACTGTCGTCTATTCATTATTTAATTATTATTGCTTCTGTGCACTAATAACTGAGTTTGAATTAGACTGACTCGAGTATTATTTTCTTTTGAATTTAATACTCGGGTCAGACCGAGTATTTACAGGTTGTAGATTTTTAGCTTCAGGTTGCTGCTTGAGCTATGAAGACTTTTCATATCTTTTGGAGTTGTCGTGTCATAGTATAGGTTGATATGTATTCATGTATATTAGTCGATAATGTACTTGTATATATGTAACTTCCTGAGTCGACTGTTGTAGTTGTATCACATGTACCGTGTCAAATGTATCGTAACTGGCATCAGTTATTATATATATATATGAGACTTTCTGTTTCATCTGTGTTCCGCATTTATATTATCTGTGTTATTATTTTATATTTTGTCCTAGACTATTATAGCCACTGTGTAGTAGCTTTGAGTTTGCATCGGCATGTCGGATTTTCTCCTGAAATGAAATGCACGTTTTTACTATCTGGCATATCGGTGCTCGCCCAAAGCAATTACACGGATGGTCGCTCCTCAACAGCCTTATTCTCCGTGCTAGTCGACAGCACTACACCATAGTGTTCTTGGCTAGCGTGGGCATAGAGGTGGGGCGTCACAAGTTTGGAAAGCCAAGTTTGAGAATTATCGATTTTGGGATAATTGATTTTGTGTAAAGGAGCTTTGTATGAGATCATACTAGGTGTATGATTTAAAGATGCTATATATGTATAGTATAAAATGTTTTGATGATGGCTCTGGGGAAAAAGGCGCTCCCTTGGAATGGACTTCTCAGGAGTACCACCGGGTGGTGCTGCCTTGAGCCCCAAGGGGGGTTCTAAAGTTGATCCTGTGAGGAGTCCGGACAAACTAGTTCCTGAGGGTTATTGGGTAGCGAAAGTCGATGGCGCTGATGCCTACAGGGGCATTTGGGTTATGTTGTGACGACAGTGTAACTCGATGTCACTGCGATCTACTGTGGGGACCATAGCAAAAATCGTGTGGAGGATGAGTGTCAACGGTCTACACTTGATTTTGCCGGGAAGGCAACGCAACATCGGTAGACTGCGATCTATGGTCACGTGGATTGCAGAAGTTTCATTCTTTTGGCAGCGGAATTCGAGGGCGCTGATGCCTACAGTTATATGGGTTTTTGCTGAGATAGCTACGTAACCCCAGTTGTAGCTGCGATCTGTAGCGGGTTCCATGGTGTAATCGAGGGGCGCGGAGGCCTGCAGTTATCTGTGGATTTTGTCGGGACGGCAACGTAACCATCGGGTTAACTGAGACCATGGTTGGGGGTGATGATTTCCAGAGCATCCTCACCAAAGATATTCCTCTATTTTTCAAAAATGATTTTCTATATTTTCAATAAAATTATTTTTTTCAAATATTTTCACTGGGTGTTGAAAACGGGTCTGCTAAGCACTTGTAGATTTTCAGTCTTACGCCTGATCAACGTATGACCGAATTTCTATGAGAATGAGGACGGACTTGTTTGAACATCAAGTTATGAAATGATATTTTCTATAAAAACATTTTGGAAATATTATATAGATTTTAAAGTGTTTTAAAATGATCAAAAAGTGATTTAATTGATTTTAAGCATTAAATAAGTTCTGGCTTCGTCCCTTTTCGGGGACGAAAAGATTCTAAGGGGGGAGAAATGTGATAACCTGGATTTTTGACCTCGGTTATTTGATAATCAACTGGATTAATTAGTGGAAATATTAATTAATGGATTGAACAAACAATATTCTGTTGATTAAAAATATCAAGATATTATAAATGGATTTGAAACTATAGTAAATGTTGGACTAATATCTGAAATGATAAATTTTATAGTGAATTAATAAACCCTATTAATAGATATATACAAATTTTATAATGTTGGAAATTTTAGATACCTATACAAATATATAAGCGTGTGAATAGTCATATAACACGGGAAGTTGAATACATGAAAGTTGTTAAGTGTGGATATATATAATATCAAAATTTACATAAGATATTTATAATATATATGTGTGTGTGTATATTGTGATGTGAAGCTATAATTTGAATTTGATAATTCTCAGAGAGACATTTAAAGTTAAAGGCTATATTTTGTTTAAAGAAAAAAAAATTAATTAAAAAATTTATTGATTTCAAAATATGATAGCCTAAAACTAAGATTTAAACAAAAGGATTTAGTGCACACTCTTTTAAAAACCATTCAGGGAATAATCTTAGTTGTATTTATAAAATACATAACATGAAACAAGGTTACAAAACATTGTAGGTATAAACATAGATTTATAAAAGTATTTAAAAAAAAGTTAAGACTTTATTACATTTGTAAGTCTTGTATACATACAATTAGACATTTGTAAGATAGACATCATGCAAAATACATGTGGCAATGTTTCTTTAAATTAAATTATGATAAAATGTTTTCCAGTTCAAAATTTGATTCTCAAAAACTAAAAAAAAGAAAGAAAAGAGCCTGAAGCAAAACTAAAAGAATGAAATCAAACAAATCCTTTCAAGTTTTCAAAACTGAAACCTGGAAACAAGTACAGTTGCAACAATAATCAAACCCAATATTAAGCTGCAAGATGTAAACTCCAACAAGCAAGATTTCAAACTCAACTTTGGAAATCAACTCAAACTACGACAATCAAAACAGCGAGCAAATAGATTCAGGACCAGATCAAACAATTCCAGAAAACCAAAATTCAACAGGACTGTTCTCTGTTTATCTGCTTCTAAACCTGGTGAGTAAATAAAATTGTAAAAACAGTTTTAAATCTTAAAGTTCATCTTGTTCTTGTGTATGAAACCTTGTTGATTTGACTGGATTCTTGGATTTAAACTGTTGCGTGATTGAGTATGAGGGATTGATGATATTGTGATGCCTGTAATCATAAATATGCTCTGTAAACTATAACAGGTTTTCAAATAAATTCAATAACTTGGATTTGAATTCGAATTAGACTTTGAATTGTAAATAGATGTTGATTGTAATCAAGAAAGCTATCATCTAAAAATTATTACAAGTTTTTAAATTGAATAATTTGTTATAAATTTCTGAATTTACAGTAAAATCTTGATTTGGGTCAAAAGTTTTGAATTCAAACTTGAGTTTTGATTTTATAATCATAATGCAAATATGAAATCATGATTTTAGAAGCTTGAATCACAAATTTTAGACCAAAAAATTGTGAGAATTTGGAGTTTGAGTGTTTTGAGCATTTTGACCAAATTGAGGTGAATGACAGCAAGGTGGTGAACGGGACTATGCATGAAGGTGGAGGGGATAATGGTGGTCATCAGAAAAATACTGTTGTATTTTATTGAGGTGTGTGGTGATCGTTGTTTGAGGTAGTAGGGTTTTGGGGCTGTTTTTATCGTGAGTGTTTCCAGGGGATTCGCGGCGTCATGAAGCTATCGGAGTTGACCACTCTTGTGCAGTAGGATCTAGGGGTGGTGGCAGAGCTACGGTGGTGGTGGCGTGGTCTCCGGTGAGGGGGATGGCCGGCAGTGGTTGAATTTGACGTTGGGGCTTTCGAACGATTTTGGGTTAAAGGTCGAGATTTCATTCTCAATCGAACTTGCGTTTTCTGGGTTGTGCGATGGGTTGTCGAGTTCATTTGCGACTTAGTGGAAGCCGGAGGAAGTTCAACGTCGGCCGAACGTGGATGTGCACATTAACGTGCACGATTTTGGATATCACGGTGACATTGCGTGCTTCAGTATTTGGAAGTGGGGGAGAAGAAGGAGGAATCTCGAAGTTACCTTCGTGTACCTGATGCTTTGTCTCGAAGCAGTTTAGGGATGCGTTTTTCTCAGGTTGACGCGATATTTTCGTTTGGGTTACTAGGGTTTTCATCCGGGTATTTTGGAGTTTATCTTGGAGCAGTGTTAAGTTATAATTGTTAAAGTTTTAAAGTTAAAATTTATTTTCTTTTGTATAATAATGTTATTAATTTTAGTATAAGAAGTCGTATAAAAAGGTTTACTTAAATTGATTCTTGAAATTCATTTAAACTTACTTGAAGTATGTAATTAAGAAGTAAATTTATGTGTTATCAAAAATTAAGTCATAAATAAGAATAAATGGATTATCTTTAAGTAAGTCAAGGATTTGGTGATTAAGGATTAATAAAAATTATGGGATTAAAGGGAAATTAATTCATTTTGATTATGGATTAATAAATTAATTAAGGGTGATGAATTGATTGAATTAAGATAAATTAATAGGAAATTAGAAATCTATTAATATAAGTAACTAGAGATTAATTACTTAAATATTTAATTACTAAATGTAAGTAATTAAGAGATAAATTGTTAAGGGTTGATTAATTTAATTATGAATTCAAGGTTAAATTAATGAATGATTAGAGGTTAGTTAATTGAGGATAACTAACCAAAGAATAAATTTCTGGATGGAAATAACTAAAGGAAGTTTGCTTAAAGGAAGAAAATTGAGGACTAATTACTTGGTGTAATTTATTACAGGATTGATAAATCAAGGAATTTATTAATTAAGAATTACTTAATTAAAGGATTGATTGGTTGATTTAGAAATTAATTAAGGATTAACAAATTAATGAGTGTGATTAATTAAGGATAGTTAATCACTATAAGAGATTATAAGATAAATAAATTTGAGTGATTAACTGAAGATAATTACTGTGAATGGTAAGGTTAAATAATTTGTGTAATTACTTAAGTGTAATTAAGAAATAATTAACCAAAGATGATTAATTAAGAATAATTAATTAAGGAAGGGAAGGTTGATTTAAGTGGATAGTTAAGAAATAATTAATGTATTGAATGGAAATTTATTTATGGTTAAGAAAGCATGGTGTATAGTGATGGAGGAATTTAATTTAAATCCATTATACTTGGTACGACTAATTAACTTTGCTTTTAGATGATTGGATAATCTTGAATGCTTGGATTATTTGTTATCCCTAGTATGTGTTTGTGATGTTATGAAATACGAAATGTTTTGTAATATGAATGTTGGGTTGTATAGTGATATTATGACCATCTACAATGGATTGCTGGGTGAAAGTGACATTATACATTAAAGATTGAGTTTGATTCACTTGAATGACATGGGTTAAGATGACATTGGATTCGAAGAGACCGGAGTCGGGTATTAGTAAATACCCGAAACCTCTTCGATTCTTTATTGATATGTGAAATCAACAGGATGGTATGGAATGATTTAAATAAATTTGACTGTTAATCCAAGCTCTGGTTTTTAGATATTGATGTGTGATATCATGATGTCTATAACAAATTGTGAATCTGAAAATTTAGACGAGTGAACCGGGTTTATATAAGTGTATGCTTTTGTATTCCTTATTAGATGGGTTTACTCACGCTGGTTTCCAGCCTGACCCGGGTGTTACTTTGATGTAATGCTCGGGTCAGACCGAGTATTACAGATTTTTAAGTAAGGACGTTCTGGAGCTCAGGAGGAGAGCTTGATGGCAGGAGCGTATGGAGAGGATTCTGATATAGTATTGTGGTTATCTGGACAAGTTGTTAAACTATCCAGTATTGTATGGGATATTGTAACTTTGATTTATAATAATATAAATGTACTGATATAGTCTTCTTTGTAAAACCATTATTTATGTGATATTATATTTTATCCGCTGCGAATGTGAGATTGTGTGTTTCTTTTCTGTTCTTCTTCTTCTTTCTCTTTCTTCTTTTCACTAACTATCTGGAAATTTCGAGATCGAAATTTCCGGGTCGTTACAATAAATGAATGCTTAAATTGTAACTTTAAAATATAATTGGACCAGGAAAGGAGAATTTGGTTTTAATTAAAGGTTTAAGTTAATTAAATAAAATTGGAAATTTAGTTTAATTTGTGAAATGAAAATAAAACATAAGTGTTAAATTCATTTGTTAAATATGTGAAGAAAAGAAAATGATACCCTTGAATTTGTTAAGTGAAATTTGTTGGAAATTCGGATTTTTCTGTAATTGTTACTTTATAAAAGTAATAAATTAAAAGAGTATTTTTAATGAACATTTTTAATTAAATTATGATTTTGGAAATGTTTGAAGAGTTTAAAATGAAGTTATTTATTTGCTGGAAATACACTAAAATCTGTAATTCACTTTTAATAGCATTCAGAAATGCCATGGTTTCCAAATTGAACTAAAACTGAGTAAAAAGAGCTATTATAGCATTTCTGTATAGTTGTTGTAGTTGAACTTATAGGCTAAAATTGAACTCAGGCCTATTACAGCAGTTCTGTGATCGCTGTAGTGGTCTGCTATCTTTGCCGAAACTAATAAAAACCTTTAATTTGAAACCTGAGCTATTACAACATTTCTGGAAATGCTGTCTACACTGAATTGAACTAATTTTCAACAAAAATTGAGTTTTTAATAGCAGTTTTAAATGTTGTTTTTGCTGAATTAAAATGTTTTCAAGTATAACTTATAATAGCTTTTTCTATATGCTGTGAAAGGCTGAAATTTTCAATGGTTATGGTTTTTAACTTAGTAAATGAGCTCAAAATGATTTGAAACTTTGAAAATTGAATACTTGATTTGAAAGTATAATAATTACACTCTTAAAATGATTTTAATTGAAATAAATTGATGGAATATAAATTATTTGAAAGTGATTTGAGATGATAATAAATGAATGTTATCTTTGAATTTAAAGATGTTTAAGATATGATATATTGAAATGATTTGAAATGAAGTTTTGAAAAGATGTGATATATTAAAAATGATTTGAAATGAAGTTTTGGAAAGATATGATATATTGAAATGATTTGAAATGATTTGAAATGGAGTTTTGGAAAGATATGATATTTTTGATATATTCAAATAATTTGAAATGAAGTTTTGGAAAGATACGATATTTTGATATATTGAAATGATTTGGAAATGATATAATCTTTATTTTGATAAAGATTTGGATTTGAAATGATGTTTTATTTTGAAGAAAAGTATTATTTTAAAGTTATAACCACGGTTATAATAACGATTGGTTGGCAAAGTGACCGGGATCGGATATGAGAATACTCTCTGTCGATACCGAAAACCACTTTTACAACCGTGTATGCGGTGGAGATTCCAGAATGAAGTAGGATGGTGGCGCCGTTCTTGAGGTATATTACGTGGACCCAACTCCCGTGAGTTGGCATAAGGTGGCTAAAACAGGAGCGGTCTCGGGCCAGTTGAGGTCACACCTCATGGCGGACGCATTTCTTCGATACTATACTCATACTTGTGATTGATTAGATGGCCATCCTCCGATTTTGATTGGGAGTGTGTTCCACGGTGGGCGTATGTGGCTGCTGCTTTACCACCAGCCCGAGTGTCGTAAATGGTATATCTTCCCTGGCATTGCCTTGTGTGCCGTGTCACCTACCATACCGAGCCTTTACTACGAGTTTGGATTTCTCCCGTAGCCCGTGGAGTATTTAGGGTAGTCTCCCGATCTGAAGATGTGCTGATACTGGATGGACTACTGGGACTATTATGTGTTAATGTGGAAAATGTAAAGCCTTAATGCTATTTAAAAGTATGTTTATTTTACTATTAGACATTATTATAATAGCGCAATGTTACTACATAGTAAATAGTTTAACGGATCCTTAGAGGATGGGCGGTCCCAAGCATCTTCTAAGTTACTTATACTTTTACTATAGTTCACCTGAGTTAGTTTACATCGTATAAGTATGTATGTCCTGACTCGAGTGTTTGTATTTTTATTTACGCTCGGGTCAGCCTGAGTTATTCACGGATTTGGATTCCACTTACTGGAGATTGGAATTGCTGGAGATTATCTGCTTATCTAGTCTTATCTATTTCGGTTCTATTGTTGTATTCAGCTTGTACTTAGCTATCATATTGAAACTTCTGTTGTATTTTATTTAACTCTGATATTTATATAGTAGCTTCATGAACTACTATTTCTTTTACTTCCGCTGCATTATTAAATACTCTATGTCTGTGATATGTGATTATTATTTACTGTATATTTTGAGATTTGCCAAATTTTTATTTACAACGCGGTATTTTGAGCAATTTAATTCCGGCATGAGTGTCTACCTATACGCTTATAATGGATGCGAATGGTTGAAAATACCAGGTCATTACATAGAAATTGAATATTTTAATATTTAATTAATGTATAAAAATTATCACTTTTGACACAGTCTCGGATTTTGACGAAACTACTTTCATTGGATCTGTAATGTTATATTATTATAGGATTTCAAATTCTATGTCAATCGGAGTTATGATTTGGTTATGGGAAGCTAAAACGCGTGGAAACATTAAAGTAATTTTTAATTAAAATAATTCGATTCGAAAACCTATCTTCCAAATACGATCGAATTGGCTCTCGATATATATTTCATCGTGTTCAAAATAGGGGTAAAACATTATAAACGCCAGGTGGCATGCTTCGATTGGAGTTCAAAAAAATTTCGGATGAATGGTGTCGCAAAATTTTATATAAAAGGACCTCAACATTTTCTATTTTCTACAAACCCTAATTCCCTAGGGCAAGCCACCTTTTTCACTTTTAATCGCCATAAACATTCGATTCTTTTTTCCCTCTGATCTCCACATCCGCGCATTTTCAGGTAACGACGTCAACTGGAAAGTCAAAGTGCTCGTCAAGGTCTACGATCTGAACGGTAATGATCGAATACAATTGTGTAAATCGACGACAATGCTTCTTCGATGGCCGACCGTTCGAGCATAATTTTCAATGCAATTCTACAGCCGAGTGGGTTTGATCTATGGCCGAAGGGGCGTGGTAGCTAGGGCTTCAAAATGGCATCGCCTGATCGACGTATACATGATCGATGGTGGCGCGGCAATTCGAGAAGCAAGGCGGTGATGGGTTATTCACATACGAAGATGAGGGGAGAAGAAGAAAGAAACAGGGGCCAGATCTGCTAATTTGAAACGAACAGCCTAGATGATTCAAGGTTTAAAATAAAAATAAAAAGAAATTGTAAATAATTTTATATTTAAATCATGTAATGTTTAAAATATCATAATTTCTTCAAACGAGGTCCGTTTCTGACGAAATAAATTGCGTTGGGATCGAATTGACAAGCACTGCATTTTAGAACTAGTTTAGAGTTGATTGAACCTAGTGAAAATTTTGGGTAAAATTAAACGCCTGTTTAATTTTATTCGGAATAAAACGCTACAACGTCTATTGAAATCAATGTGAGTACAACTCACTTTTTCGACTGCTTATATTTTTATGTAAGTAAGAACAGATTTATTTTGTGCTGATTGTTCAAATGATATATGATATATTATATACATTGATTCGTATTTGGATATATTCATGCCTATTGGAGCAGATGAGGCCCAATATGTTCCCGTGTATGAGGGGATGACCCTTTGTACGCGTGTCTGCCTCGAAACGGATATTGTACATATTTTTTTAATATTTATATTTATTGCAGGTGACAAGTTGAAGGGATCCAATTGGATTCCTCACCAGTGTTGATTTTTTTAAGATATTGATATATATATATATATATATATATATATATATATATGTTGTTGTCATGTGATATATGATGTTTAGATGCTATGACTGATGTTAACCACCTTATTTAGTGCTGTTATAGCATCGGGCCTTATTGTGAAATTTTAAAAATAATAAAGTGATGATTTCAATTTAAAAAGGAATTCAAAGTGATTTTGAAAATATACATTTTGAATGGCTAAGGAATTAATTTATTTTAAATAAATAAGAAATTATAATTTTTATGTTATAAAAATTATGATTTTTTTGAAATATAACTGGAGTGTGATTTTTGAAATATGGAGTTAGCTATTTTGTATAAGTTTAAATTGAGAATTTTGATTTATTATGAATGGTTTATATATAAGATTTATAAAACTAATATTTTATAAATAAAAATAATGGAATTATAAAGGAGTTTTTGTAAGTGTCAAAATGAAGTTATAAATAGAATCTTATAAGTGAATAATACTTATGAATTCATGAAGTTATAAAAAAAGAATGAATATGTAGATAAGAGAATTAGAAGTAAATTTACTTATTATTATATTTTGGCATATAAATGAGATATAAATGGAAATTGTTAATAAATGAATTTTGTAAATTGAAGTTTTTATAAAATAGAAATGTGAATTATGAAGATTATTTTATAAAGGTGGAATCAACTTATTTTGATAAGCCAAATATGAAAATTTCGTGAAGGAATCTTATTCATGATTTTGGACAGTGGATAATCCTTTAATAAATGTGTAAAAATAATGAATTTGGTAAAGGAATTTCATTCACGATTTTGGACAGTGAATAATCCTTTAAATTAAATAAATGCTTTGAAAAGTGATCTTTTAAATGGAGTTAAATAGATTGAAGATGTTTTAAAATGTGTTAAGTATCGAAACCATATATTTCGACTTTCATTGTTGAAATAAACATTTTCGAAAAGTAAGAAAAGCATGGACTATAACACTCTTGATTATAGTAAATGATTTTCGAAAGGAGATGTTTTGTATAGTATGAGATTTATATATCTATCTAGTTATCGAATCTTAATACTAATGATTTGGGTTGTCATAACGATGTTTTAGCAACGCTCATTTGACCCAATAAAGCCCGTCTTGAAAAATATTAAGCTTCCTAAAGAGAGTTGTGTATTACTTATTATTAAATAAGCTTATGGAAATGTTTTCTAATATTGAAGTATTGAAATGGTTTTGAGAATATATCTTTTTTAAAGATAATTTGAAGTGAATATTCAAAAAGTGATTTAATTAATAAAAGATTAATTAAAAGGGCCTAGTGATTGCTTATGATGCTAGATATTTGTTTGTTTGCTTTGATAGTTAAATAATCGACTATCAAAATATGGCCATTTTAGTTCCTCGACTTGATGTGGGAACTATTTAGTCATACACTTAGCAGGTAGCCATCTGTGTAGGCTTGATTTTCGTTTGTGTTAAGGATGTTGATTCGTGTAATGCGGAGTATTACTCCAATCTATCGAGCTTCCTTCTTGGCCGAAGGATACCAAGTCGAAAGTTGGAGACGTGATAATCTATGAGACTTAGTTTCTGTGTGTGGTTGAGAAATGCTTTTGCGTTGTTGGTGCGAAGAGACCGGGATCGGATTTATCTAAAAACCACTTCAGACCAACGTATATGCGATGATTGTGCAGGTTAGTCGATGATATTGATATCTAGGGTTTTCATAGTGGAGGATGGCTTGTTGATCGTTTGGGGTTAAAATCCCAATATTCATCCAGTAGTAGTAGTCTCTTCGTTATGAAATATCCATTGCAAGGGTTGTCACTACTAATCCTAGGGATTTCTTGATAGGATGGGGTAGGAGAGTACCTTCGGTTTGTCTTGTTCCTGGACAACTTGTATGGATGTTTGTATGACATTGCATTTCTAAAGATTATGTACATCGATTTTTACAAACGTACATCAGTGGCGGCGGAGAAGGCAACTTGTCTTTGCTTAACACCATCCTTGATACGTATGAGCTCAAGGGTTTTATTTTTGTTGAAGTCAATGAGTGGTCAACGGAAATGGCCATGTGGCATTCAAAGTGATGTGATATGTGATATGTGATATGTGAAAGGTAATCGTTACCTCAGGCGTCATCTATCGATATGACCGAAACAAGGTTAGATGCGGCAAGGCTAAGTGGGTCATTCCCAATTAGGATATGATCATCCTCTTCTAGATATATTTCTTTCCGCTATGACGTTCGGGATGTAAATTAATGTGGTTTGTATGCTATGAGGGCCCTCGGAAAAGGTTGGTAACGACAGGGGGATGATATATTCGGTACTATGTAGTTACAGAGATAGGCCGGTCTTGTATTGGTAGAAGATCCTTTGTGATGGTCCTTGGTACATTCCTTTAGAGATGTACTGCCGGAAGGTAGTCCCTTCACCTGGCCATTTGTATGGAAATCCAAACTCCACTACGTGGCTGTCATTTTGATTGTATTACCCATTTTGGGCTATATGCAGGAATTTAATCAATATAGGAATTTCGGCTACGATTAATATTATTTTTATACTAGGCACTAATATAATATAAGATGATTTGACATGAATTTTTTTGGTTATACAAGGTAAAACATGTCTGTGTTTATGTGTGGGCCTGTCTTACGAGATATTTTGCTTTCAAAGGAAAAGTTTGGTAATTTAATAAATTCAGTTTGAGTATGTTTCTCACGCTGGTTTACCAGACTGATTCAGGCATTCTTCCCTTTCAATGCTTGGGTCAGACTGAGTATATTTACAAGTTCAGATTGGTGCTTTTGGAGCTTCAGCAGGAGAGCTGAAGATATTCATTTTTCGTATACACGTATCTGTTTATTATCCGCTTTGCGCATTATTGTTGTTTACATTGTCAGCATTTGTAAGGACATGTATTACAACTGTCCAGGCTGATGATTAATGATTGATTGTTGAACTCTGATTGATGTATGTATAAGTTTCTGTTTTGTAAAGATCATTGATATGATATTATATGTTTTCCGCTGCGATGTGAGATTTTGTATTGCTCTGTTTGTTTTCTTTTCTCTCTTTCTTTTCTTCTCTTCTTCTCTCTTATTTTCTTTCTCATGACTATCCATCAGTCTGTGCATTTTGGGTCGGACATGTGTGGTTTATTGTCGATTCAAAGGGTATGGATTTGCGGGTCGTCATAAGCTAAGTTAAATAAAATTGAGATGAATTTGAATTGAATTGAAAATAAAATTGGATTGAATTGTAAATGATATTGAATAGAACTGAATATAGAGTTTGAATTATTAAGTAGTTATATAACTATGAGTTATAGGTTAGTGAATGGAATAAAAATTTAAGTGGAAAAGAAATTCTGAAAATGTAAATGAATAAGTTTGAATAGCTTACAAAATTGGAGTTAATGAAATAAATATAAATTTAAGCTACAAGGTATTGTATAATCTTGAGTCAATAATAAAATATGAATATACTCCAGTATAAAATTGATGAAAAAATGAGAAATAAGTTATGTGACTTATAAAATTAAAAATGGAATGGTAAAACTAAAATAAAAATAGTTGATATTTTGGTAACGAAGTAAGAATCTAAACTTGAATTATAAAATAAATTTGAACTCAAGTAACTTAAAAGAAGTGTTTTTTGAGATAGAAATCAGATATTGAGTTATTAATTGGAAGTGAACTAATTAGATAATTAATTAGTTAATTGAATACGGAATGGATATTACCTTGGTTGAATAAAATTGGATTGTGGAGTAAAAGTGGATATCGAAAATGGAATTTGAGTTATAAATAAATTTCGAATTAAATTGTAGGCGAATTAAATATATTTGGGAATGTGGTCAAATAAAATGGAAATGGGATTGAAATATCAATGACTTAAGTTATAAATAAATTCAATTTAAGTGTAAATAAATTGAATATGGCCATGGATATTGTTTAAATAAATTCGAGCTTGAAATTAAAAATGGAAGTGGATTAAGTGAACGAACTAATTAAATTAATTAGTAAATGGAATGGAATTTGATTGAATAAAAATCAAATCAAAAATTTCAATTGGAATTTGATGGCATGGGAAACAAACTTAAGTTATAGAGTTGAATTAATTGGAAATGAATCAACTTAAGTTAATATTGTAGAATGAAAGCTTAGCTCAAATAAATTGTGAAATGTTATTTAATTAGTTAGCAAGAAATGATTCTGAGCTTGATAAAATGACTTTGAAAGTAATGAATGTAGATATGAATGGAAGACAATTGAATTGATTGTGAACAAATCTGAAATAGAATAGAATTGAATATAAATTTATTTGGAGTCAATTTAAAATATCGATAAGCTTAAATGATTATTCTATTAAATAAATATCATTGAATTTACATAGAAAATTTGTCATTTGACATAAACGAAAGTAAATAAATTTCTGTAAATTAATAGGAAGTGAGTAGATTGATTTTTAAATCAATTTGGAATGGATATGGGTTTGTTGGGTATAAATGTGAATTGAATGCAAGTAAATTGGATTGTAAATCATTCAAATTGAATGAAATGGTATATGAATCGATTGGAAGTAATTAAAATAGTATCGAAACCTTATAACTGCTTATAGATATATGTTTAGCATTTGGTTTATGGAATTCATGTGTTTATGTAGTCAAATGAATTAAATGTTAGTGAATTTCATATTTTGGGACTTATATGGTTTAAATTGAGAAAGTACAAGTACCCGGAGGCTATTGGGCTAGAGTTGGTTTGCGTAATTGCATATAAATAAGCCGCTCGCTTAAAAACGCTAAATTAAGGTATGTTTTCGGATTAAATACCGCAAATGACATAAATGTTGATATATATTGTGTTTCCTGACCGTGTGGTCGATGTATGTGTTTTTATCTCTCCTGCCATATTGCAAATGGTTCTCCGTACAAGGGAGACTTTATCCAAAAAAAAACCGGAAATTTAGGGTGTTAGAAAATTTTAGAAACATTTTTGTTAATTAAAAAGTTGAATTTTGAGTGCAATTGAAATAAAAAGTTTTTGAATTAGAAATGGAAACTAATATTTTGGTAGGAACTAAAGGGTTCGAAAAGTGGATGTCGAGTTTTAACTAAGTGGGTTTTGTTAAGTTAATGGATTGGAGCATTTTCCCTAGCTTAGCAATTTCAGGGACGAAAATCTTTTAAGGGGGAAGGAATGCGACGACCTAGATTTTTCGTCGACTGATTTTAAATATTTAAATGGTTTTAAATATTTAATTTGGGATTATAATTTAGTTAGTAAGATTTGAAACTGAAATTTTAAGCAATTTCGCTAATTTTTGAAATCATCAATTTAGTTGACGCGTTAAAATAGTGATCGGTGGTATAGTCTCGGAACTCTATGAAATCAGTTCCATTGGATCCACAGTAGTGTATTATTGTCAATTCCAAATTTCATAACATTTTAGATTACCGTTTGGTCGTATGAGATAGAAACGCATTGAATTTTATATTGAAAATTTATTATAATAATTGGGTTCAAAAAGCTATCTTCTCCATATGATCGAATTAGGACTTGATACCTTTTTCATTGCGTTCGGGATAGGGATATAGCATTGTGAACGCCTGGCGGCACGCCTCGATAGGAGTTAATAGTTTTAAGTTACATAATTAAGATAATTTGAAATTTAAATAATATTTATATATTGACTTGACCGTTCAATTCACATGTAACAACCCGTAGATTTTAACGGTTTTAATAACGTAATTAACTGAAATTTTTCTTTAAATTAAATAATTAAATTTAGCAATAATTTTTTTTATTTAAAATATGTCTATTTAAACATAGTAAATGGTAAATTTTCATCAGAAACTATGGAAGTTAGTTTTGTTGTGTAATTTCAATTTCAATTTAAATCGGTTAATATTTGATGATAATAGAATATTTTCAAAATCTGAATATTTATATAATAAAAATGTAAATCATTTTCTAAGTAGGACGTCATTTTTCGTTTCGTCAAATTTGAATTGCTATTGCTCCGTTTATCTTATTTTCGGCGTTTTAGCAGCATTTTCGGTACCGAATATCGACTTTTGATAGAGTGATCGTATCGCTGATATCTGTATACCATTTTGATCGTCTCGTCATGCTGATCTCGATAGTATATTCATTTGTGTGTTTCAGTGACCGGTACGCGATGGAACACGCTAAACGGCTAACCGTAGCGGTCCATATATTGTTTATTTGTGATCGGTTATCCAACCTTTAAAACAAATGTTCACTACTTTTCAAATTCCAAGAATTTATTTCCGACTTTTGCTATCCTAACGGTTCAAAATATATTTGCAGTTTTCTCCGGTTCGTTCTGTTTTGTCCTATCCTCTTCTCTGATGAATTGAAAATATAAATATTTTAAACTGGGTTGTATATTTTGTTTTACCTGCATCATCGTTTATCTCTCGCATGCACACCCTCATGGCCGAAAGTCAAGCAAGTTCATCCCTGACCTTCAACTCACCGTCAACCTTTCGGACATCCATCTCCACCTCCTCCCCTCTCAACTTCAACAGCCTTTCTTCCCCTTGCCGCTGCCACCCTCACAACTGTCTGCCTCCATCCCTGCTGTAATTGCCCAGCCGCTCTCCCCACTTACACGCAAACCCAGCCCCAACCGAAACCCGTGCGAGCTGCTGCCACCATCAGCCTGTCTCGACCTCAACTCCTCTACCTCCACGCCCCCATCCATAACCGAGAACCACCCACGTGTTCAACCCCTTCGGCTTATACCCGACTACCTTGCCAAGAACTCCCATCAACCACAGGCCCTATCCAACCCAGGCCTCCACCCGAAGTCACCACCTTGCTTCCTCCCCTCTGACTCAGCTTAGCAGCCATCCCTGTCATCCTCCTTCACTTTTTTGCTTTTATACAAGGTAATATATTTATATATTATAAGTTATGCATGTTCTGTGTAAAATATAAAAAGTTTATCTGAGTTGTATATTAGTCTATATATTATTTATATAAGTATGACAGTGTTGTTTATATAAAGTATAGGTATATATATATATATATATATATATATATATATATATATATATATATATATATATATATATATATATGTTTTGTAGTCTGTTATATATATATAAATTATATATAAACTATGGCTCAGTGTATGTTATATGTTTAAAAAGTATATTATTTTTAAATATGATATGTGTATAGTGGCGTAGCCAGGATTCTAAGCTGGCGGAGGCACAAATAAAAAAGGCAAGGGTTCGAGAATGACAGTCGACAAATTTTCTTTTTAACTATCACTTAAATAGTCATGTGTCTACGTGTTTTGATCTAATATGAATTTCGCATATGTTATGTTATAAAATAAATATAGATGGTCTACCAATGCAAATATAACTGTAAATTACATGTCAATCACTGAAGCATCTTACGTCTCTGTTTATGATTTCAATTTCTGTTGATCAGATTGCACCTAAGTTAGGTAAATAAATGTATTGATGGATAAACATGAAATTCATCTTGAGTTGCATGAAGTGATAGATAGCCAGAGAAGGGCTCCAAAAGGTTGATTTTATGTCCTTTTCCATTCAAGCATTTCATCATACAACTAACCTCCAATAGCACAAACTTTTGCTTTGGAAAATATTGTAGAAAGTTTTGCATGCAAACCGCTTTATTTTTTTTATTTTATTTTATTTTTATTTTTTTTATTTTTTTTGCAGATATTGGGGTAGGCATGTGCCTACCCCATATGCAAGGGGGCTCCGCCCCTGAGTGTATAAGTATATATGTTTATATAGGTCTGTATTGCATATATGATCCATAGTAAATTTTATGATATAGTAATGTTGATATATATACATACATACATACATACATACATACATACATACATATATGTATGTATGTATGTATGTATGTATGTATATATATATATCAAATTATGTATATAATAAGGCTATGTTATAGTATATAACCTGTTAGTGTATTATGATATTTAGTTACAGTATATATATAGAGCAAGTTGAATAGTGGGATCTGTTATATATAAAAGTATATGTAGGTTTGCGAGTATATTTATAGTTGCGCCTACCTTACATACTATAGTTTTTGCTTCAAATGTTTATATTATATGTTATGTATTATACGTTTCAATAAAGGTTGATATTTCGAAATGTATAAATATATGTTATCAGTTACTTATGAAGGAATGTTAAGGTTAGTTAGCTTATATATGATCTTTTTGAGTTTATGATAAAATACGGTTACATTGATTTTTATAATAAATATTGTTTTAATGTATGCAGCCTATATATTGGTTTATATGTATAGTGTACATGAGTTTTATATTGATTGCTTATATATTTTTTGGTAGGATATAAGTGTGTTCAAAGATTTATGATTTTAAAGATTTTATTGTGTGTTTGGTTTCCAATAATGGTACAAATGCTTTATTTCAAAATTTGTAAGATGTATTTAGCTATAATGAGGTTGGAATATAAATAAATGATGGTTTTAATATATGTGTGTGTGTATGTTATTCTGTATATGCATTTCACTAAATATATGTTAAATATGTATTTGAACTTATGTTAACTAGGTTAATACATTGTAAATATTTATATAACTATAAAATATTAATTCTAAATACTATCCTTTTACATCGAATTCTAGATCGTGTTGTTTTGATCTACCGCTGCTCGGATTCGTTCAACAGTAGTTTTTCTAGCTTCGTTGCTTATCCGTGTCCATGTCATCTTCTTCACCATTTGGAACAACCCTGCTTTGGAGATTACCTGTGTATAATAAATTATAACGAAAGTTATAATTTAATATTTTAAACTAAAATATAATTGGAAATTTTAAATTTTTTATTTGGAATAAACAATGAATTTTATAAATATAATGAGAAAATTAAAGCTTGGAACTTTATTTTTGTTTATTTGGGTATAAGTATGGGATTAAATATTGAATGGATAAGTATTTGGTTTGAATAAATTGAAATATTGCGTATTTATTAGTTTGGAGCTAATAAATTAATTAGGTGATGTATTTCAAAGTTAAATTGTTGAAATATATCTAAAGTAATGAAAATAAAGTTTTAAAAACTTTATTTTGAGAATTTGAGTTGAAAATAATCAAAGTGCAACTTTATTTGGGTAAATACAACAATATTGGAAAACGTTGCTAATATTAACCTTTTATTGTTTTTAAAAAGAGGAAATTCGAGATGTTGATTATATATCATGAATTCCTGTCATTGTGACTCTATTGATTTCTATAAACCCGTTCGAGTATTACACCCAATCGGGCAATCGAATATTGTATTGATCTTATTCCTGGTTTTTAGCCTTCAGTCATCCTTCCACGAGGATGCCCACTAAGGAAATGAGGTGATCCTTGGAATTTAATTGGTATTGCCATTCTTACCTCTTTTATGATAATCTTTTTCGATGATTTACTGGTTATGTTCTTCTTCTCATCCAGGAAGATATTTTACCCTTACCCTTGTCTCTTGCTGATTTCTTGTTCGATCTATTGGTGGTGCTAGGGTCTTTCTTCAGCTTGACCCTACACCGATTCTCATTAGCTACAAGCTACGGAGGATAGTGTTCTTTTACTGCATTCCGCACTCGTTATGGGTTTCTGAGTAGTTCATTATACCGTCAGGAATGACTAACTCTCCAATCTATTCCCTCAATCTTGCGAATCGAGTATATTCAAGGAACATCTCTATGAGTCACTTTTTGTGTTTTTGAATTTGGGTATATGTAAAGAATTATGTTTTCAAATTTTCCCAAAAATTGAAGATATATTTCTAAGAAAAATTGGAATTGGATTTTGGGATAAATAAAGAACATTTTGAGAACTAAAGATGAGATACTTCTTTTATAGAAGATGATTTTTCTGTCGGGTTGTCCATCAAGTGCTTTAAGAATTTTGGTCAATACGCCTGATCAACATTATCGATAGGAATTTCCTAAACACATCACAAAACAATAATCATCATATATATAGATACATATACACAGATACATCCTGTATGATACAAGCTGATACACAAAAGTGGTATAGAGACCACACTATATACATCTAATCAAATACATGTCAGAGTCAAGCGAAAAGAAATATAAACTACATAAAAGTGCTAGGTTGATATCCAAGTAGATGCATCAAAGCTAAGTCGCATAACTGATAGCTAACTTGAAACAACTCGGTCTGACCCGAGTACAAAATAAACGGGTCAGTCTGGCTAAAACAATCAGTTAATGAGGATAGATGATAATATGAAGCATAAGATACAAGGTGATAATTCTTTTCAAATGAGAAGAGGCAACAGAAAGAATACAACCCAAGACTTAAGTGAACTAATGTCACTTAAGTATACAAAGACCTCAAAAGAGGTAAATTCAATAATATTACTCAAATAATATAAACATTCGCCTCATATCATCGGCGTCATCCCAAAATGTCTACATGGTTTTCATGAAACATATCTCCTCCAAAAAGGGGAAACATCAATACAAACTCTCGCCAAAATGGCAAACATAAAAATTATCAAATAGGATGATCCAAAACTCAAATATAGAAGAATCTCTAAATTCACTTACACCTCACCCCATCAGTATAAGTGTATATAAGTCTCAATCTCAACTCGCCAAAATGGCAAAACCCAGAATATCTTATAAAATCATGAAATCATCCAAATTCATAACTCAACGAACTCGATAAGAGTTTAAAACATCATAAATGAAATCACCTATAATCATCAATACATGTAAGCCTTCATCTTACTCAAGACTATAATGACATCCTCATAAAAAGGTGAAATCAAAACATCTAAAACTATATATATATATATATATATATATATATGTTTTGTAGTCTGTTATATATATATAAATTATATATAAACTATGGATCAGTGTATGTTATATGTTTAAAAAGTATATTATTTTTAAATATGATATGTGTATAGTGGCGTAGCCAGGATTCTAAGCTGGCGGAGGCACAAATAAAAAAGGCAAGGGTTCGAGAATGACAGTCGACAAATTTTCTTTTTAACTATCACTTAAATAGTCATGTGTCTACGTGTTTTGATCTAATATGAATTTCGCATATGTTATGTTATAAAATAAATATAGATGGTCTACCAATGCAAATATAACTGTAAATTACATGTCAATCACTGAAGCATCTTACGTCTCTGTTTATGATTCCAATTCTGTTGATCAGATTGCACCTAAGTTAGGTAAATAAATGTATTGATAGATAAACATGAAATTCATCTTGAGTTGCATGAAGTGATAGATAACCAGAGAAGGGCTCCAAAACGTTGATTTTATGTCATTTTCCATTCAAGCATTTCATTATACAACTAACCTCCAATAGCACAAACTTTTGCTTTGGAAAATATTGTAGAAAGTTTTGCATGCAAACCGCTTTATTTTTTTTATTTTATTTTATTTTTATTTTTTTTATTTTTTTTATTTTTTTTGCAGATATTGGGGTAGGCACGTGCCTACCCCATATGCAAGGGGGCTCCGCCCCTGAGTGTATAAGTATATATGTTTATATAGGTCTGTATTGCATATATGATCCATAGTAAATTTTATGATATAGTAATGTTGATATATATACATACATACATACATACATACATACATACATACATACATACATACATACATATGTATGTATGTATGTATGTGTGTGTGTGTGTGTGTATATATATATATATATATCAAATTATGTATATAATAAGGCTATGTTATAGTATATAACCTGTTAGTGTATTATGATATTTAGTTACAGTATATATATAGAGCAAGTTGAATAGTGGGATCTGTTATATATAAAAGTATATGTAGGTTTGCGAGTATATTTATAGTTGCGCCTACCTTATATACTATAGTTTTTGCTTCAAATGTTTATATTATATGTTATGTATTATACGTTTCAATAAAGGTTGATATTTCGAAATGTATAAATATATGTTATCAGTTACTTATGAAGGAATGTTAAGGTTAGTTAGCTTATATATGATCTTTTTGAGTTTATGATAAAATACGGTTACATTGATTTTTATAATAAATATTGTTTTAATGTATGCAGCCTATATATTGGTTTATATGTATAGTGTACATGAGTTTTATTTTGATTGCTTATATATTTTTTGGTAGGATATAAGTGTGTTCAAAGATTTATGATTTTAAAGATTTTATTGTGTGTTTGGTTTCCAATAATGGTACAAATGCTTTATTTCAAAATTTGTAAGATGTATTTAGCTATAATGAGGTTGGAATATAAATAAATGATGGTTTTAATATATGTGTGTGTGTATGTTATTCTGGATATGCATTTCACTAAATATATGTTAAATATGTATTTGAACTTATGTTAACTAGGTTAATACATTGTAAATATTTATATAAATATAAAATATTAATTCTAAATACTATCCTTTTACATCGAATTCTAGATCGTGTTGTTTTGATCTACCGCTGCTCGGATTCGTTCAACAGTAGTTTTTCTAGCTTCGTTGCTTATCCGTGTCCATGTCATCTTCTTCACCATTTGGAACAACCCTGCTTTGGAGATTACCTGTGTATAATAAATTATAACGGAAGTTATAATTTAATATTTTAAACTAAAATATAATGGAAATTTTAAATTTTTTATTTGGAATAAACAATGAATTTTATAAATATAATGAGAAAAATAAAGCTTGGAACTTTATTTTGTTTATTTGGGTATAAGTATGGGATTAAATATTGAATGGATAAGTATTTGGTTTGAATAAATTGAAATATTGCGTATTTATTAGTTTGGAGCTAATAAATTAATTAGGTGATGTATTTCAAAGTTAAATTGTTGAAATATATCTAAAGTAATGAAAATAAAGTTTTAAAAACTTTATTTTGAGAATTTGAGTTGAAAATAATCAAAGTGCAACTTTATTTGGGTAAATACAACAATATTGGAAAACGTTGCTAATATTAACCTTTTATTGTTTTTAAAAAGAGGAAATTCGAAGAAATTATGCATTTTATTAAAATAAAAGATGAAATATTGTTCGAAAATAATATTTTGATGATTAAAAAGTGTTAGAATGATTTATTGCAATTTATTTGACACGAAAGAAATTTTTGTTTAGGTTATTGCATTAAAAATAGTGTTTTTACACTAAAATGATGCAATTTGTAAAATATTGTCAAAAATAGGGTTTCATTTATAAAAATAACTTGTTACTGTTGAAATAAGTTTTATTTTTGTTATAATAACAATTTTAGTTACAAACATCTAATGTACAGATTTTTATTTGACTTTAAAATGTGAAAAGTGATATATATATATATATATATATATATATATATATATATATATATGTTAAAATAGGATAAATATGTTCATAGCTTTATATTTTCACTAAGTATTTAAGTCTTGGGCTAATTGGGTAAGGATTTAGAACCCAAAACCCATTACCTAGAGATTTCTGGTAAGAGGAAATTAACAGTACGTTAATTTCTTCTTCCTTCTCAAAACATCCGTCTACAAAAACGTGGCAAACAAGAGAAAATCAACGGCTTTCTTCATATAAATCAGTTTCCCTTTAAAATCTCTGCAAATTCAAGAATTAAATCAAGCAAATAGAGAGATTAGAAAAGGTAATCTCCACCAATACTCAAAGATTACATCAAAATCTTAGAATTAGATATGAATTGTCTACAACCAATTTCTTTTTATGTGCATGTCTTTATTTTAGCTTTTACAGGTCTTTGAAGCTCCAATTCTCCTTCAAAGTTCGCTGCTTGCTATCAAAATCTTTGCTTAATCGCTGAGGTGAGTGCAAGCTCACAAATTGCTAGCTGAAAATGATAATCTTGTGAATAGTTTGTTTGAGATTTAAGCTGAAATAAATTTTACCATAACTTTTTCGTTTCTTATCCAAATTCTATAAATTTAGATGTTCTGGAAAGCATAAATATAGGGCTACAAGTTTCATGTTTTTTTCTGAAATTTTGAAATTTTCTTGACCAAAATCATGCTTGTTTGTTGCTTTCCCGAGAGCAAATCGACAGCAACAACAATCACAGGCCTGAGAATTGTTTTGGTCATAATTTTTTTTCTTGTCCAAATTCAGTAATTTTGAATATTCTGGAAAGCTTAGACATAGAACTACAAGTTTCATGTTTTGTATTTTCCAAAATTTTGATGTTCGCTTGATCAAAATCATGCTTGTTTGTTGCTGTCCCGAGGGCAGATCGACAGCAGCAACAATCACATGCCTGAAAATTGTTTTGGTAATAACTCAATCGTTTCTTTACCAAATTCAAAATTTTTGGATGTTCTAGAAAGCAAGAGACATAGTGCTACAAGTTTCATGTTTTGATTTTTGCATAATTTTGAAGTTATCTGGGTCAAAATTGAGTGTTTCTATTGCTATCCGAAGAGCAAAACTTACATTTGCCCTGTGTTTGAATCTAAAACGGAAGTAACCATAACTGTTTCATTTTTTAACCAAATTCAATTATTTTAGTTATTCTGGAAAGCCTAGATCATGTACTACAAGTTTCATGTTTTGAGTTTTAAAAAATTTGAAGTTTTCTTAGTCGAAATTATGTTTGTATGTTGCTGTTTTGAGTGCAAAATGACAGTAATAACAATCATCGACCTTAGAATTGTATTAATTCGTTTTTGCTTTCATTCTCGTTCGGTTTTGATGTTGTTTTTGAGATATTTTGAGAGCTATGATTCCTATCAATACACTAACTATATTGGAAGAATTTGAAATTCAAAATTTAAATGGAATATGAATTGATTTTGGGATAAATTTGAATTGAATTCGTATTGAATTCAAGTTATCGGTTTTGAGATATCCTTCTTAGTTTTTATTGTTTTCAAGAACGGTTTTCACTAAACCATTTTTGTCATATGTGGACATTTCAAATTAGTATTACATAGTATTTTAAAATTATTTTTTAAATAAAATATATTTATTTCCTATAATAAAGAAATTTAAAATATTGATTTTAATATTCGTTTTTGGAAAATCGTTTTAAATTCCTGTTTTCCTCTAATAAAATTATTTTATAAATAAAATTACTTATTTTTATAAATTACGAACGTATGAAAAGGACAATTAAACGGTAAAGTAAAACATGTGGTATGAGACACATTGAATTGCTTTATCGCTTAATATCAGACTTATACGATCGAAATCCTTTCGATGAACTGTTTGAGACGATTTAAGATGTTATTAAATTTTTGCGTGGATTATATGGACCGAGAAGAATATATTCGACGAACGACCATTTTTAGATGTATTTCTTAATCGCCGATGAAATGAGGTGAATTAAGAGCTAGAAATTCCTATTTGGAATTATGATTAACAATAACCATCTAGATGTTATTTTTTACTTGCAGATGAGATGAGGTAAGCTTCTTTATGAAGATTTTACGATGTTGAGATGTATTATGATGGCTTTTACTTAGGTCGATGAGATGAGACAAATCACGATGTCACTAGTACTCGTCAATAAGATGAGATGAGTAGGGTATTTTATTTACTCGCCGATGAGATGAGGCAGAGTATATTTTCATGATGTTTATGATGTTTTGCTGGTGTGGCACCAACAAATGGCTAGTAAACCGTTAGGTGCGAACGTATGGTATGGGACATACATTAACGCCTATTGGGTTCCTATTCAAGAAGTTGAGACATATTCACGATGTTTACTAGTACTATATACCACGAGTACTCAATTGGAGTCATCATGATGTAGTTGTGACTCTGATCATCATGATGTAATTAACTCGGGTCTCTATGACTGGGAGTCATTATGATATTATAGACTATAGTCATCACGATGTTCACGATGTTATGATGTTACTTGACTCCAGTCATCACGGTGTTTATGGTACCAAATATTAGTACTAGTCACGATGTAAGCACGTCCGTTTCTCCTGAAGTTTTAGATGTTTTGATTTCACCTTTTTATGAGGATGTCATTATAGTCTTGAGTAAGATGAAGGCTTACATGTATTGATGATTATAGGTGATTTCATTTATGATGTTTTAAACTCTTATCGAGTTCGTTGAGTTATGAATTTGGATGATTTCATGATTTTATAAGATATTCTGGGTTTTGCCATTTTGGCGAGTTGAGATTGAGACTTATATACACTTATACTGATGGGGTGAGGTGTAAGTGAATTTAGAGATTCTTCTATATTTGAGTTTTGGATCATCCTATTTGATAATTTTTATGTTTGCCATTTTGGCGAGAGTTTGTATTGATGTTTCCCCTTTTTGGAGGAGATATGTTTCATGGAAAACATGTAGACATTTTGGGATGACGCCGATGATATGAGGCGAATGTTTATATTATTTGAGTAATATTATTGAATTTACCTCTTTTGAGGTCTTTGTATACTTAAGTGACATTAGTTCACTTAAGTCTTGGGTTGTATTCTTTCTGTTGCCTCTTCTCATTTGAAAAGAATTATCACCTTGTATCTTATGCTTCATATTATCATCTATCCTCATTAACTGATTTTTTTAGCCAGACTGACCCATTTATTTTGTACTCGGGTCAGACCGAGTTGTTTCAAGTTAGCTATCAGTTATGCGACTTAGCTTTGATGCATCTACTTGGATATCAACCTAGCACTTTTATGTAGTTTATATTTCTTTTCGCTTGACTCTGACATGTATTTGATTAGATGTATATAGTGTGGTCTCTATACCACTTTTGTGTATCAGCTTGTATCATACAGGATGTATCTGTGTATATGTATCTATATATATGATGATTATTGTTTTGTGATGTGATATGCATTCTGTTATTGTATTTTGTTTTGATAGATCTAGGAGCCACCTATAGTTTTGTATTAAGTATTTAATGGATATATCGATCCACTTGAGTAGAAAAGAAAAAAACAAATAGAAATTGTCGACGTATTCAGTAGATATTTAAGACAAGGCTATAGATGGTCACCCCTAACCAGTCCTATTCTCCGCGTTAGCAGAAAGAATTACCCAGTAATTCTCTTTGTTAATATGGATCTCGGGATGGGGCGTTACAGCTTGGTATCAGAGCTAAGTTCAGAATAAAGTATGATAAACACGGAACAAAAACACATCTTACGGTACATCTAAGCGTATTACAATTGTTACGAATGTCTTAATCATCGTGTCCTTTACCTCATCATGTATTTTGGAGTAGATAATTTGGGATATGTCTAGGAACATATTTTATTCCTCAATATTCCCAAATTCAATTGATGACATCTTATCTTTGGAGCAATCCTCATCGTGATTATTTTATTCGAGTCTTCTGCAATATGGGTGCTTGACACCTATCCGTATCGAAGGAGCTTGTTGATGATATTTGATGCTCTTATCTTACGATTTCTTTGAGGATTGCGAATCCCATTAAGGGGATCCGCAATATTTGGTACGATGTTTGAGGATTTTGGGATTTTCCTTATAGCTTATCCTTTAGTGCGAATTAGCACATTTTTTCCTATCTAGAGTTTGGAATGATTTGAGTTGAGGTAGCTTGGGTATTTTCAAGGCGCATTTTGTCATCCGAAGGATCTTATATTTAGGTATCTTAATTTTGAATGATTTGTTGTTTCTTGCCCTTAGAAATGTTAATAATGATTTCGAAGTATCTGTATTCACTCTTGAGTTTCGAGATGTTGATTATATATCATGAATTCCTGTCATTGTGACTCTATTGATTTCTATAAACCCGTTCGAGTATTACACCCAATCGGGCAATCGAATATTGTATTGATCTTATTCCTGGTTTTTAGCCTTCAGTCATCCTTCCACGAGGATGCCCACTAAGGAAATGAGGTGATCCTTGGAATTTAATTGGTATTGCCATTCTTACCTCTTTTATGATAATCTTTTTCGATGATTTACTGGTTATGTTCTTCTTCTCATCCAGGAAGATATTTTACCTTTACCCTTGTCTCTTGCTGATTTCTTGTTCGATCTATTGGTGGTGCTAGGGTCTTTCTTCAGCTTGACCCTACACCGATTCTCATTAGCTACAAGCTACGGAGGATAGTGTTCTTTTACTGCATTCCGCACTCGTTATGGGTTTCTGAGTAGTTCATTATATCGTCAGGAATGACTAACTCTCCAATCTATTCCCTCAATCTTGCGAATCGAGTATATTCAAGGAACATCTCTATGAGTCTCTTTTTGTGTTTTTGAATTTGGGTATATGTAAAGAATTATGTTTTCAAATTTTCCCAAAAATTGAAGATATATTTCTAAGAAAAATTGGAATTGGATTTTGGGATAAATAAAGAACATTTTGAGAACTAAAGATGAGATACTTCTTTTATAGAAGATGATTTTTCTGTCGGGTTGTCCATCAAGTGCTTTAAGAATTTTGGTCAATACGCCTGATCAACATTATCGATAGGAATTTCCTAAACACTGTGATGAGACAATAAGACACGATAAATTGAGTTTTAATGAGACTAAATTTGGTAATAAATTAGAAAGATTTGTGAATTAAATTTTATTCTGAATGACATTTGCAACCATTAAACCATAGTGGGATTAGATGAGTGGCGAGGTGTTTTTGATCATTTGGTCAAAGCTATAGCCAATCGATAGGGTTATTTATAATAAATCAATGGCGAGGCAATGCCATTATGATAATTGAAATGTATGAGTTTGAATACAGTTATGTTTTATTGTTGAATAATGAGATAATAGTTTGTTTAAAGTATAAATTTTTAATGATTATTCTAAAATAAGTTATACTTGTTAAAGATGGAGTTTGTTATAAGAATTTGGGTATTTGAAAGTAAGGAGTAGTAAATTTTAAAATTTTACCTTAACGATTGTTCAAATGAATTATAAAATTCTTTTGAAAATTTAATTTTGGAATGAAAGGGAATACAAGTTTGAAATTATTTGTCATTTTCTAAAAACTAGAGGAAGGAGTTTGGAAATTTTCCAAGTTGTAACGACCCGAATATTTTAACTGCTTTACAACGTAATTGATTGAATTTTTGTGAAATTTTAAATAATAAAATTTGGAAATAAAAATTTAATTTTTGGAATACTTCTACTTAAACATAGCAAATAGTAAATTTTCATCAGATAATATGGAAGTTTATTTTATGCTGTAATTCTATTTCAATTTAAATCAGTTAAAAACCGATGATAATAAAATGCTGTCCAAAATTGAATATTTTTATACAGTAAATTGTAAATCATCTTCTGAGTGCGACATGATATTTCATTTCTCCAAATTTGGACTTCTATTACCCCGTTTATCTTATTCCCGGCAAATCGTCAACATTTTCGGTACCAATATCGACTTTTGATACGATTATCGTACCACTGATATCTGTATACTGGCTTGATCGTCTCGTCGTGCTGATCTTTGCGGTATATCCAATTCTGTGTTCTAAAGTCTGGTATGCAGCGGAACGTGAAATGGTTAACCGTAACGATCCATCTTTTTATTTCCTTATGACCATTTATTTCCCACCGTCCAAATACCAATGGTCATTTGAATTTTTATTTCCTCGAATTCATGTACCTGGCCATTTCCATTCCCATTGTATTCAACGTTGGTCGGTTCTCCTTCCCTCATTTTCTTCTATCCTTTCATTTGAATAATAATAATATTTAAAAAATTAGAGCATTTTAGCTGAGAAGCCAACTTGTTTCACTGTATATCCTTATTTGCTTTGTCATATTCGAACTTTGCCAATACATGAATTCACTCATCCCCAAGCACCGGCCTCTGCCTTCAACTCGTGGCCCGTAGCAGTGCTTACCTCATTCTTCTCGAGTTCACCATATTCTCTTCCACATGGCTTCTACTCCTCCACCATGGTCCGTGGCTGCAACCCACTTCCTCTCTTTGAACTAAACGCATCAACCATCTCATTCTCTGATTTCTTTTATAAAGCTCGGTTTTGAAGGTACAAGTTAGTATATATTGTTTTTTTGATATATATTATCCATAAGTTTTAAAAGATATGTTAGTTTTGCATACTTAAAAGTTATATATAATATATGTAATCTATATTTTGTCAGAGATAGTTTTTGGGTAGTATATATTTATATTTCTGAAGATTTCATGTATTGGCTGTACTTCAAGATCTTTAGGTATATATTGATATTTATATAATAGAGCAAGAGGTCTATATTAGTACTATATATATATATATATATATAATTTGGCTATAGAAGGTGTATTACATATGTGCATGGGCAGTATATACATATAATTTCTGTATATTTTATTTTAAGTGTATTATATTACACTGTTTAAAGGTATATAAGTTATGAATTCAAAAGTTATATAAGCTTATGTATATATATATATGATTCTCTATTATGCTATTTGTCCTTGACTGATTCTTAAAATATTTATATAAAAATCTAAGTCTATATATATAGTAGCGTTTGAAGCTTCCTATCTTACCTTGGGTTTAAAGTATATAAATGTGTTGCTTTGTATATTAAGTTTTGTAATCGAATACAATTTCAAGTTGAGTTTTGTTTCACATATATTTTATATAAGTGGTTATTTATGTAGTGTATATTAGCTTATAAAGCATATATAAATGTACATATATACTTTGTCGGCATTTATATATATATATATATACATATAAATATTCTTTGTTGAATATTCTGTTATAGATATGTATACTTTGAAGTCAGAAAGGAAATATTTTATAATATAAATGGTTGTAATAATATATAAGTGTAAATTTGGACAAGCTAAGTATAAACTAGATCTGAGATTTGTATGTTGTATACAGTGGTTAGCCACAGATCATATTTTTGAGAGAGAAGCAAGAAAGGATGTTGACTCTTAAACTATGTATGTTGATATTTTGATTGTTAGAAATATATATAGAAATTTTTTTAAGAACAAAATATAAATATTTTGATCCTTATTATATATTAGCGTATTTGTGTATTAAATATTGATTTTGGAACTTTTATATTATTTTAATATTTGTCACAAATTTAAAATATTGAAATTATAATAATAATGTATATATTTTCAGTTTATATCAAAAGTGGTTTGATTTATTTCATCAATGCCTTATCTATCGGCTCTATTCGTCGAACTCGTGCCAATCCAGTCTTGCTTCGGAATTCATGCTTGGATTCGTAACTCAACTCATTCTCGTACATCTCTGGCCTCGAAAGGTGAGCAATCACTCACGATTAATGTTCTTATATTTATTAAATTTGATTTCAATTGGAACGACAATTGAAATATGCTGCTGTTAGTTATTTACATTTGTTATATACATGTTATTATCAGTATCTGTTCACCTGTGACATCTGACGCCATTATCTGTTATTTATATTGATGATATATGCATGTTATATTATTATCATACCTGTTATCACTCTTCAAGTTTCCAACTAGTATAGAATTCACTATAGGTTGAAATGATACATACCCGAACGATCTGTAGAATAGGAGAAAATCGTTATGGCTATAAATGATAGACCCAAGCGATTTTCATTGAATTGAATTTGGGATTACGGGTTGAAATAATATACACCCATATATATTTAAGTTACGGATTGAAATGATAAATATCTGTATCACTTGATCATAGCATAGAAAATTATGTACAGACATCGTGGTCTATATATAAAAATATTTTGAAATGATTTCTACGGTTTTGGAAAGCAATATATGGTTTTATATAAATATTGATTTTAGATATTATATAAATGTTAATTTATGTATAGTTAAATTCTTGATTTAAGCTGTGTATAAATTTGTTTTACTATAAAATAAGTTTGATAATAAAGTTTGATTTTATTAAAATATAATTTGGTTAAATATTTATTTGAATTATATTTTTATATAGAGTTTATAATGATTGATAAGATAGATTTGAAATTGATTTGAAATCGTATTTAATTAAGAATTTTATTTAATTAAATTGATCTGAACTTATGGAAACTGAGGTTGTTAAAGGATACGATTTCATAACTTGATTTTGGTTTAAGGTGATTTAAAATGAATATTTCAAGTTTAAATAAAATTGAAGGGAATATTTAGTGATTTGAAATTTGGGATTTTATTTAAATGGTATTGGATTTTATTAAGTGAGTATTTCAAAGCTAAATAATATTGAGGTGAATTTGATATACATATATATATATATATACATATGTGAAATTATCAAATCTAGTTTGAAAATGTTTGAATATTCAAAGTGTTTCCTCGAGATTTGGCCAGGCAACTTAGTATTCGGCATACAAGAAGCATTCGGCACGAGGGAACGTTCGGCATAAGATAGCGCTCGGCATCTAAGGAACGCTCGGCCTAAGGCATTGCTCGGCCAAAGATAGCGCTCGGCCAGAGGCTTCATTCGGCCAAAAGCATTGTTCGGCCAAAGGCCTCGTTCGGCCAAAGGCTTCGGTCGGCCAAGGGCCTCCTTTGGCCGAGGACTTCGGTCAACCAAAAATGTTCGTTCGGCCAGAAGCCTCGTTCGGTCAAGATGGCGTTCAAACATCAAGCTCCTCGTTCGGCACCCAGACCGTTCGGCACCATGCCGTTCGGCATCAAGGAGCATCCGGTATCCGTGAAGGCTCGGCATTCTCACTCGGCCTCCCGAGATGTTCAGCAATCAAGGAGGGTTCGGCATTCTCCCCAGCACCGTCGGCTTCGATTATCGCTCGGCCTACTCTTCCCACACAACGAACGGCTCGTTCGGCATAAAAAGAAGGGTTCGACATTCAACTGTTCGGCCTGTTCAGTTCGGCACACAGAGCTTGTCCTATTTGGACCGAGTTATTCAGCTACCAGGCCCACATGGGAAGTCCAACCCACCTTCGCCTATAAATAGAGGGGTAGGGGCACAGAGAAAAGGAGGAGATTCTAGAGAACACTGAGGAAACTCTGCCATTTTCAAGACTCATTCCAGACTTATTTCTTTTACCTTGCAATTGTATTCAAGTAACAAAAAACGAATTGTATCTGTAATCAATAGTCAAGGAAATCAATGGAAATTAACTTCAAAGTGAATGTTGGAAGTTACGCTGAACCACTATAAGTTTGGTGTTCTTATTTTATGCATTTAAATTTATGTTCTCTTCTCTGCTTTAATTTGTTTTCTTCATTAATCTCTCTACACAAACTTTTTGAGGGTGTTAGTGACCAATTTTGGTGCTAACATTTTGGTGCTTTCATTGAGAATTTGTATTCTCAGGCTATTAGGATCTGCTTTGCAGCTACTGGATTGCATAAATCCCCCGAAGGAGATCCATAATCATTTATAAGGCATCTGTTGATTCTACTCAGAGTTACGACCAACAACTCTACCATGGGAAGACCACGAACTAGATCAGCCACTCAAAATGCAGATGCCTACGAAACCGCTAGTGTGCAACAACTGGGAACTAGCAATCAACAAGCGATTCGAGCGCAGGGCCCTCCAACCAAAACCAAGTGGAAGTTGTTTCCCGAGCAGAGTTCAATGACTTGATAAGAGAGCTTAAGGAAAGTAGGAGGCAACTTGCTGAGCAAATGCAAGCCAACGCTAACCTCATAACTCAGCTTACTCAGCAGCAACATCAGAACGCTGGAGGTATCCCTGTCCCTTACTTTGAAGATGATAGTTCGACTTCAGCTGATGAACCTCCTTGGCGTAGACGCCGCAAGGATAAAAATGCACAAGCGGATGCCACTGATCGATCTACTAGAAATCAAGCCCATGAAGAGACCGGACGCCCGAATCTCCAAGACCCAAATCAAGCGGGACATCAACCCGCATGGTCCCGTGGAACGGAACCCAACCTTCCATCCTCCATACAAACTCCAGACTTAACAGCTATAGTTAGGCATTTGATGAGAGAAAACCAAGGCTTGACCAATGAAGATTGGGGAATGACCAGAAGCCATACCCCCTTTACGGATGGTATCCTGCAGGCTGAGTACTCCAAGAAGTTCAATATGTCGACTATCCCGGCCTATGAGGGAAAGACTGATCCCAGGAAACATGTGATGAGGTACAGATGGATGATGGATTCTGCAAGAGCCAATGATGCGACCAAGTGTAGGTGCTTTCCAATCACTTTGTCTGGTATTGCCTCCATGTGGTTTACTCGACTCCCACCTCGATCTATATCCAGCTTTGACGAATTAGCAACAAAATTCATAGAACAATTCAGGATACACACCACTCGCCCGAAGGACGTGATGTCCTTATCAAGCGTAATCCAAGCTCCGGGAGAGTCATTAAAAGCATACTTGCAAAGGTTTCATGTTGCTGCTACCGAGGTGAGCAATCCTAATGACCACGCGATTCTGATGGCAGTAATGCGTGGAGTGGATCCGGATTATGAGTTTGGAGATTGGTTGGTGGGGAAGCCCCCAGCTACACTGGAACGTTTTTGTTCGAAAGCTCATCAGTTCATAAGAAGATAGGAAGCTCGGTGGACAAGGCGAGACAAGGCATCAGGTCCCGTTTAGAGAGTCTGTGAAAAGTAACGTCGCCGTGAAATAAATCGGAGATACTTCTGGAAAAACTCAAGTTAACATCCAGAACAAGCCCGGGCACTCTAAAGGATCCGGAGGTGGAAATCCCGGAAAGAAAAAAGAAACAGGGAAATGGAAATCAAGGATCCCAACATACAATGAATACACCCCGTTGAACGCATCTCTTGAAAACATCTATCTATCAACTTGCAACACATTCCAATATAGAAAGCCACGTCCAAAGGAATCGACGGAAGAACAGAAACGGGCCGGGAAGTGTTGTCATTTTCATGAGTCTTATAGGCACAACACAGAGGAGTGCAGACACCTTCATGATGCCATAGAAAAACTAATTAGACAGAAGAAGCTGTAGGAATTTGTTGAAGACCCACGGGACGGGAGGTAAGAAACATCAGACCCTGGACGTGGGACAGCCCCACACCAACCAGAACAACCTACTCGGACTGTGGGTAGATTGGTTATTAACACGATTGCTGGCGGACCTCATCCTGCAGATAAGAATTGGCAGGAGATGGAGCGATATGCTAACTCCTTAAGACATGCAGTTTATGAGTGTTGTTCGAACGTGGAGGATGGGACTCCTGCAAAGCAGCAACGCACGATGAATGATGATATCGTATTCAGGAGTAGAGATACGGACAAGGTAGAGGCCCCTACCATCGACCCAATGGTCATATCTGCGACCATCGGGCTGACATTCGTGAAGAGAATTCTAATTGATTGCGGAAGTTCCGTCAACATCATCTTTCGGAAGGCATACGACCAAATGAAGCTGGAGACCAAGGATTTGAAACCATCCAAGGCCAGAATCCATGGCTTTAATGGCGCAGCGACTGATGCAATGAGATATGTGGAGTTACCAGTTGAACTGGGACAAGGTGAACGCAGAAGGGTGCGAATCTTACCATTCATAGTACTGGACGTTGATTCCCCGTACAACGTATTTCTGGGTCGTCCAGCCCTGGCAGAATTTAGGACGGCTTTGGCCCCTTGGTGTTTGACGTTAAAATTTTCAACAGACAAAAGGGTTGGAGTGGTACACTGTGATCAGGCAACCGGTCGTGCATGCTATGTAGCTGAGCTCAGAGAGGCACAGCGTAGGGAGAAAGGAAAGGCTGAGGACAGCTCTGTCCTCATCCAAAGTTCTGACGATGACAACTAGCGCCCGAGCCCTGGCTCGGGCGACATTCTCGGATCCATAGAGACATAGATCCAAGAGACGATGATGGGGAACCCAGGGAGACAAATGCAACACCGGCTGAACTAACCATCGACATCTCAGTTAATTGCAATGACCCATCACAAGTTCTTAAAATTGGATCACAACTCGACCCCGTGGTGGCCGAGAACCTCACTGACTTCCTCCGAGCAAATCTTGATGTTTTCGCTTGGACACATTCTGATATGTGTGGAATTTCTCCTGCAATTGCGAGTCATATGTTGAACATAGACCCAAAGCATGTGCCCGTGAAACAAAAAAGGAGAGGCACGGACCCGGAGAGGTCTGCGGCTCTCAAAGAGGAGGTGGACAGACTCAAAGCTAACGGGTTTGTCCGCGATACCCTCTACCCTGAATGGGTATCTAATCCAATGTTAGTAAAGAAAGCAAACGGGAAATGGAGAACTTGTGTTGATTACTCTGATTTAAACAAAGCATGCCCGAAGGATAGCTTTCCGTTACCTAGAATTGACCAACTGGTCGATTCAACAACCGGACATGAGTTACTGTCTTTTATAAATGCATACTCTGGATACAATCAAATCCCAATGCACATTCCCGACCAAGAGCACACCAGTTTTGTCACAAACGTCGGGTTGTATTGCTATGTAGTAATGCCCTTTGGATTGAAGAACGCAAGAGCAACTTATCAACGTCTGGTGAATCGAATGTTCAAAGATCGGATTGTAAAAACGATGGAAGTCTTTGTGGATGACATGCTTGTGAAGTCGCGGCAGTCAAACGACCACATCCGAGACTTATCCAAGATGTTCGATATACTCAGGCACTACGGGATGAAGATCAATCCTCTAAAGTGCTCATTCGGCGTAGCATCGGGAAAGTTCTTGGGTTTCATTGTGAACGCACGAGGAATTGAAGCTAACCCGGAGAAGATCCAGGCTATCCGAAATATACAAGTACCCAAAACCATAAAGCAGGTGCAAAGCTTGAATGGAAAAGTGGCTGCACTGAGTCGATTCATATCCAGAGCTACAGACAAGTGTATTCCGTTCTTCGATGTTATAAAGAAAGGAAAGAGAAACTTCGAATGGACAACCGACTACGAGGAAGCATTCTGAGCTTTGGTAAGGCACTTAGAAAGTCCCCATGTGCTGTCAAAGCCAATAGACCATGAAATGTTGTACGTATACTTGGCAGTATCCCAGCATGCTATCAGTATAGCCTTGGTTCGCGAGGAAAACCGAATTCAAAAGCCAATTTACTATGTCAGTAAACGCTTGACAGAGGCAGAAAGAAACTATCCAAAGATTGAGAAACTATCATATTGCTTGGTGATTGCATCACGCAAGCTCCGCCCCTACTTTCAAGCACACTCAATCGGTGTCTACACTGACCAACCCTTGCGACAGGTACTCCAACGGCCGGAAACTTTCGGAAGGATGCTGAAGTGGAGTATTGAGTTGAGTCAATTCGATGTTGCCTATCTGCCGCGAAGGGCCATATAAGGACAAGCACTAGCTGACTTCATTGCTGAATTCACTATGCTAGATGAAACGAGCAGTCACAGAGTCATACCCCCCGTTCGATGGAAGATGTACACCGATGGGGCATCTAACGACCGTTGCTCGGGGGCATGTATAGTCCTCGTAACTCCTGGAAGCCGATCAATCTGCTACGCTTTGAAGCTAGAATTTGCAGAAACAAATTACGAAGCCGAATATGAAGCATTGATTGCTGGCTTGAGACTTGCTATCGAACTGGGAGTGGGGTCAATCTAAATTTTCTATGACTCGCAGCTGGTAGTGTATCGGGTGCGGGGAGACTATCAAGCTAAGGGACAGAGGCTGGCTCCTTACCTTGCTCGTGTTCAAGAGATGCTGGTAAGCTTGGAATATTACGACATCTCGCATATCCCACGAGCAAAATAGAGAAGCCGATTCATTGGAAAAATTTGCAAGCACTGGCGATGCACAGCAAATGGGATTGTTCCCTGTTGAGACCCTCCATGATCCGAGTATAGACGTGATGGAGATAGATTTCGTGTTAGTAACCGAACTTGAGAAGGAATCGTGGTTGACCCCAATCAAACAGTACCTGCTACAAGGGGATTTGCCTGGAAAGAGAAGCGAAAGATGCCAAGTCCTTCGTAAGGCTTCACGTTACGTAGTACATGACGGGATAATGTATCGGAGGGATTCTCGACCCCCTTGCTCCGGTATGTGGCCGATGATGAGATAAAACGAGTATTAAAGGAAGTCCATGAAGGAAAGTGCGATGACCATACTGGAGGGCAAACATTGGCAAAGAAAATCCTCCGCTATGGATACTATTGGCCAACCGTGAATCGGGACGCTGCAGACTATGTGAGAAAATGTGACAAATGCCAGATATACGCAAAAATTTCGAGAGCACCACCGACGGAACTCACACAAATGGTTAGTCCCTGGCCATTTGCAATGTGGGGGATTGACCTAATCAGCTCTTTACCCATAGCCAAAGGAGGCGTGAAATATGCAATAGTAGCGGTCGATTACTTCACCAAGTGGGCAGAGGCAGAACCTTTGGCCACGATCACTACCAAGAAAGTCATTAATTTCGTTGTATGAAATATCATATGTCGTTTTGGCCTTCCACGAACCATCATAACGGACAATGGAACACAATTTGAGAGCAAGGAGTTCAAAGAATTCTATCAGAAATATGGCATTGAGAAGAGGTTTGCAGCAGTTGCTCACCCAAAGGCAAATGGACAGGTAGAAGCCGTAAACAAAATAGTCAAGTCCATATTGAAAAAGCAGTTGGAAAAGGCTAGAGGCAAGTGGGTGGACGAACTCCTAACGGCGCTTTGGGCTTATAGAACCACCCACAAAACCGCGACTGGCCATACTCCGTTCGCATTGGCATATGGTACGGAAGCTGTCATACCCGTGGAACTTGAAGTCCTATCACATCGGGTAACTTACTACGACCCTGCATCGAATCGAGATCTCTTATTGGAATCATTGGACTTTATTGATGAAAAACGTGAAGAAGCTGATTTGAGAGTGACCTCATACAGACATCGAGTCGCTAAATATTATAACGAAAAAGTCCAACCGAGAATCTTTGACGTGGGAGATCTCGTTTTGAAACGAGTTTTTCCAGCCCCATCTCATATGAACCCCGCATGGGAAGGTCCGTACGTCATCGAACGGAGGCTTGGAGAAGGAACTTTCAAGCTAGCGACCGTCGATGGTGCGACACTCCCCCGAGCATGGAACAGTGAGCACTTGCGATGTTATTACACTTAGTCTATTTCCTTCATGCAGTAGTTGCATTAATTTCCAATACGTTTTCATTTCCAATTCTTGGCATGTAATGAGACAATTTAGCTTGCTTTCATTAATAAAGGCTTGAAGCCATCTTTTTCATGAATGATTAATGTTTCTACGTAAGATAGTCCTGTGGCAAGAAATTAAAATTATATTATTCTGGCTGGTGTACGAACGCTCTAAACAACTCAAAATCTCCAAGTCCCCGGAGTGCGGACTGGAGCACTCTAAGTTCCCGGAGTGCGGACTCGAGTATAAACGACTCAAAATCTCCAAGTCCCCGGAGTGCAGACTCGAGTACTCTAAGTCCCCGGAGTGCGGACTCGAGTATAAATGACTCAAAATCTCCAAGTCCCCGGAGTGCGGACTCGAGTATAAACGACTCAAAATCTCCAAGTCCCCGGAGTGCTGACTCGAGTATAAACGACTCAAAATCTCCAAGTCCCCGGAGTGCGGACTGGATTACTCTAAGTCCCCGGAGTGCGGACTCGAATATAAATGACCCAAAATCTCCAAGTCCCCGGAGTGCGGACTGGAGTACTCTAAGTCCCCGGAGTGCGGAATCGAGTATAAACGACTCAAAATCTCCAAGTCCCCGGAGTGCGGACTGGAGTACTCTAAGTCCCCGAAGTGCAGACTCGAGTATAAACGACTCAAAATCTCCAAGTCCCCGGAGTGCGGACTCGAGTATAAACAACCCAAAATCTCCAAGTCCCCGGAGTGCGGACTGGAGTACTCTAAGTCCCTGGAGTGCGAACTCGAGTATAAACGACTCAAAATCTCCAAGTCCCCGGAGTGCGGACTGGAGTACTCTAAGTCCCCGGAGTGCGGACTCGAGTATAAACGACTCAAAATCTCCAAGTCCCCAGAGTGCGGACTGGAGTACTCTAAGTCCCCGGAGTGCGGATTCGAGTATAAACGACTCAAAATCTCCAAGTCCCCGGAGTGCGGACTGGAGTACTCGAAGTCCCCGAAGTGCGGACTCGAGTATAAACGACTCAAAATCTCCAAGTCCTCGGAGTGCGGACTGGAGTACTCTAAGTCCCCGTAGTGCGGACTCGAGTATAAACGATTCAAAATCTCCAAGTCCCCGAAGTGCGGACTGGGATACTCTAAGTCCCCAGAGCGCGGGCACGAGAACAAATAGATCTGAATCTCCAAGTTTCTCGAATATGGAGCTGTGACACAAATGACTTGAGTCTGTCAAATCCCCAAGATACGGGTTGGAGAATATTCTAAAAGCCCGAAGAATATAATGGAGATTGAATAACTCCTAGAGAATTTCTGAGCTATATAAAGACAAACCAAGAAGTCAATGTTACGCACAACAGCGTGAATTCAAATCACAATCATAGAGAAAACTGAATAATGAGAATCTTTTGAAAAGACAGAAAAGGAAACCAAACTTTATTCAAGAAAAGTTTTATGCTACGAGCGCTCCAAAGTACGGAGTCAATAGTCTATATACAAAAATTACAAAAATTATTACGTGACTTAGACAAACCCTCGTTGAACGAGGACAGTAATCACTTCTTGTGCTTCTTCAACTTCTTCCTAGACGACTCCTCCCCAGAGCGTTTACCCTTGAGATCCTTCCTTGATGGAAGGGTAACCACTGAAGAAGTAGGGGGAACATCCATAGGCTTGGACCTGCCAGGCAGGATGACCTTCAACGGTTGGTTCAAAGGGTCATCCAGATCCACCGTTCGGGGCTCAGTTTTGATTTCGGCCGCCTTCTCCTTCTCTTTCTCAAGCTGCTCCTCTATGCTCAAGTTCGATGTGTGCCCAAAGACACCAGTGACTTTTATTTCATAACTTTCAGAGGAGGAGTCGGACTTGCCTTCGTCAAGCGCCCCGATCACTTGAGCATCTGGCCCAGGAACTTTACCAGCATGAGCAGCCCCACCAGTCTTTTCCACCTCCTTGGTGACATCGCTCCTCGGAGTGGGATCGGGATCAGAACGACCAGCACAAAATCAGAAAAGATGACCATTAGAATGCAACAGTACTTCACAAAGAATGACGACTTTCAAAATCTCAAAGTGAAAGGTTATCTACCAGGCTCTGGCAAACTCTCTGTCATCAAAGGGGTTTCTCCCTCCGGGATAGGAGACAAAACATGAACGCCCAGGCCGGGGTTCATAGCTAATGTGTTGTTCAAAGGGATCGAGTATCGGCCGACTGGCCGACTGGGAAGGCACGTGAATAGGAGACTCGGCCCCGGATGGACCAACGACAACTTCTTTCCCTTTCCTTGTGAGGGAGCCTTTGCAATAAAGGGCCTTGGCCGCTGACAGGTCCGTGGGCTCGTTTCCCCTAAGATATTCTTTTATCAAATCCCACACGTCAACCTCTTGGGCACCACATTCGGCCTTCCTGATTTGAATTAAGGTCTCCCACGCCTCGACCAAAGATTCAAGATAGCCCTCGTCCAGAAAAGTCAAGTCCCGGTGCATGAGCACGCGGGCGTTGTATTCGGCAATGAGTGGGTCGAATGCGGTCTTGATCTCTTCTCTACCTTCTTCCCTGGCTGCCTCAAGACGGGAATCAATGTCCATCAACGCCATCTTCTTGCCCTCTTCATGGGCCTTGCCCTTTAACATCTCAACGCTGGAAAGCTCGCCCTCGAGTTGTTCTTTTAAAAGTCGAGTGGTGCAGTCTCGTCACAGTATCACTGTGACTCTACTTGGGAAGTCGTTTTCTCCTCTTTCTCTCTACGGAGAAGCTTCTCAAGTTCCTTGACCCGGGTGCTGAACGCATCCCTCTCCTTTTGAACGGAGTCCTTCTCTAAGTCCAAAGCCCCATATCGTTGAACTGCCTCGTCAAGCTCTTTCTTATGAGTTGATTCCAAGCGAGTAACGGCCTCGGCAGTATCCCTGGCACTTCGATGGGCGACCTCGAGCTCAGACTTGTAAGTCGCGATTTCTTCGTCTTGGGCCTTAATGATGTCTTTATCGTGGATAGCCTCAAGCTTCAAATGGTCGATCTCATGCTAGCGCTCCACAGAGACTTTGGAAAGTTTCTCAGCCAGTTGAACAAATGCGTCATGTTGAACATAGACGTTATTCGTACAGGCAAGAGCGCTCTGTTTAACATGACCGGGAATAGGATGAATCGCTGGAAGGAATTTCAGGCTATCGAAGCAGATTCTCAAAAAATTGTCTCTAAGCTCAGCCAGCTTCTCTGACACTATTGGGCCTGTCGCAGGAGCAGAGGGTGATGGGTTTGAAAGTTCGCCCCTCCTGTGAGAATCTCGAGACTACCGAGTGGAAGAGGAGTCAGAGTGTTGGTCCCGGGGAGCGTCGGGTTGCGACCTCTTATGGCCATGCTTGTCTTTACTGTGCTCCGCGTGAGAAGAAGTATCCTGGTGGTGCTTTGGCTGATAGTAAGTTTTCCTTCAGAATGAGGAGTCCCGAGAATGATAGTCTTTGTCGCCATCTCCATCTCGACGTCTTCGGGAACCCGAATCCCATCCTGGTTGATGAAAAATGGATGAACCGCGAAGAAGATCGAACCCATGTAAGCGCCCTATGTCACCTGCATAGAATTCAAACAATAGCGAATTAGCAAAGAGACAGTGCGACAACGAAAACTAAGTGCAAATGAAAGTGCGAGTGTTTTGTGTGTGTCCTAGTGTGTCCCCTACCCCCCCTCCGACAGACCAGTCGCTTTGCTAACAGGATTTTTCTCTCCTTGGCTGTGGGATAAGATGCCTGCATCGCCTATAACGGGCGAGTGAAACGTGAATGCCTCCGGATCATTGAAGTCATAGTTGAGAAAATCTTTCGGAATGGAGAGGTTCGAAAGGCCCTTTAACGAACTTTCAACGTGCTGTGAAGAAGCCTCTTTCTCTGCCAGGATGAGCGTAACTTTGGAAGTTCCGCCAACCTTCTCCTTCCTAATCTTATATGTCAATTTCGTTTTCCCCTTTGAAGGGGCAGATGATGTTTCAATATCGTGCACTTCGATCAGCGGATCCTGAGTAGGACCCGCATTCTCACCTTGTGTTTCGGGTGCTTCACTCTCTTTGATTTCCCCCTCCTCCTGTGCACTAGGGGTGTGGCGTGATGACGATTCAGCAAACTTCTTCCCTTTACCGGATGTGGGCTTGGGGATGGAGATGCCCTCAGGTTGGCTCACCCGACGACCTTCTGCTAATAGCTCGAACCTTGACAGTGACTCATTTGAAATGAGGGTTCGGATGTCCCGTTCCTCGGCGGGAAGAGCTCTAATAGCCTCAACAGCCTCGGAATAGCCGCGGCCCTCAGTACGTGGATTGACATCTAAAAAAATGAAACAAGAGTTAGAAAACGCATCGCCTCGACTGAAATATGAGCATCGCTCCAAGAAGAAGACTTACTTCCTTCAACCCATCTCCTCGCGAAACCAGGAGGGCAGCGCACGTAGAACCATTCCTGTTTGTACAGGAAAAACTTGCTCCACGCTCCGGTTAGAATTTGGCACTTGTGGTGCGGCTCGAGGAACACAAAGGAGGGGCTATCTCTCCGCTTCTTGATCATATAAATATATCTAATGTCACCGAGAGTTGGAGGCCTGGAGAAGACAGCCATGAAAAGGAGGTAGGTCCCATAAATGAACGCATGACCGTTTGGGTGCAGCTGCGACGGGGCAACGTCTATGTATTGCAACACGTCCCCAAGAAATAAATTGAATAGAGACACGCTGCCCACCTAGCACATAAACTTATTGCAGGCGGTGTATCCGACTGGGGGCAAGTGTGGACGATCATGGTCCGACGGAACCAACACGTCGGCAAAAGGGATTCCGTGGATAGAACATATTCGCCGGAGTGCGGCTTCATTAATCTTCGAAGCCTGTGAATCGATCGGATTATCCAAGAGAATCATTGAACCCAGGGCATCGGGAGCTAAGTTATGAGCGGGGGAGGTCGACGGATAAGAAGCGTCTGCATCCCCTTGTTTGGAAGATGGCCCGGGTTTGTCTAAGATTGTGGAGGAACTAGATTTTTTAGACATTTTTTAGGGAAATTTAATCCTGCAGAGCACTTGTGTGAACTATACTCAAAAAATGATCAGTGTTAGACTTAACAACGTAAGTTTCCCCCCTGTGCGGTGTGTGAGCTAGTGCAATCAATCGTGCATAAGCGTTGAAAATCTAGAAGTCACAAGGTTACTGATATAAAATCAAGCTTCAAAACATCGCCTTCGAAGACCGTCATCGCTGACCGTCTCCAAAAGCCCACCAAATGGCGATTACAGTTTCAAGTTCAGGGAATGTTAGAGGAAGTTATCTGATTACGTCAAGTAAAGTTCAGATTTATAGCTACTGAAAATAGAAGGTTATTAGTCCAAATCGGTTCGATATGTTAGAATGTTAGAGTCATTGTTCTTGTTTTACGATCGTTCGGCATGCTTTAGTTCGGCATTTATGTGTTGTTCGGCTAAATATCATTCGGCATGTTTAGTTCGGCATTTATGTGTTGTTCGGCTAAGTATCGTTCGGCATGTTTGGTCCGACATTTATGTGTTGTTCGGTGTAAGATTGTTCGGTCTTAATATCGTTCGGCATATGAGATTGTTCGGCCTTGATATGGTTTGGCATTTACATTTGTTCGGCTAAGCTGTCGCTTGGTGAAGTTATCGATCAGCCTAAAACTCGTGGTCGGCCTAACTACAGTTCGAACCAGTTAGCGCTCGGCAGAGTATCGTTCGGCCAAAATCCCATTCGGCCGAAACAACACTCAACATCCTCTCCGCTAACTCATGCCTCCTCCCAAACCTTCCCTCCTACCGTCCAGCATGTGATGAGTCACACCGAACTAGAATTATGCCGAGCTCCAACGTTCGGCACTCCACGCTAAAATCCTTCCTTCTTTTCCATCATCCTCGACCGAGCAACAAGGGCCGATCGTTCGGCAAGTTGTACCAGGACATGCCATTCGGCATCCCAACTACCTCCTGCTCCTCCTCCATCCTTTCTTCCTCCAATCTCGTTCTGCACGAGGGAACTATGTCAAACCATCACACATCCAACCACGGCTACCTACTGAACTCGTCTCAAATTACTCCTCCTTACCTACAGTCCTAAAGATCGAAGTTCGATCCACAAACCTTTTCGACTACGGCTCTAAGTTTAACCATGGATAGAGGCTAGATAAAGGAGATAATACCTATTCGGTAGAGCGAAGCTTAGGAGGGATTGATCAGACTCTTGATATCTGGTTAACGGGCGAAATCGTGAGTTCTTGGAAGATAACAGAAATAAAAATGGAAAAGAAGAGAAGGGGGAAGATGCCAGGTTATATAGGGAAGAAGGAGAAGACGAAGAGGATATGGCCGGTGGAACCGGTCAAAGCCACACCGTTCGGTTCGGCCCCTGCATTACATTCGGCACGCGAGGACCGTTCGGTTCCATCCGGACTGTTCGGCCTTCTACACTACGTTCGGCCAAGAGAATCATGCAACCCCCAAGAGTGATGACCAAGGTTCAAAGCGAAGCATGGAGGATGTGTAATTCAAAGCGTATCTCATTTGGTCACGTAATACACTTTGGAGGGCAAGTGTTTCCTGGAGATTTGGCCAGGCAACTTAGTATTCGGCATACCAAGAAGCATTCGGCATGAGGGAACGTTTGGCATAAGATAGCACTCAGCATCTAAGGAACGCTCGGCCTAAGGCATTGCTCGGCCAAAGATAGCGCTCGGCCAGAGGCTTCGTTCGACCAAAAGCCTTGTTCGGCCAAAGGCCTCGTTCAGCTAAAGGCTTCGGTCGGCTAAGGGCCTCGTTCGGCCGAAGGCTTCGGTCAACCAAAAACGTTCTTTCGGCCAGAAGCCTCGTTCGGTCAAAATGGCGTTCAAACATCAAGCTTCTCGTTTGGCACCCAGACCGTTCGGCGTCAAGGAGCATCCGGTATTCGTGAAGGCTCGGCATTCTCACCCAGCCTCCCGAGATGTTCAACAATCAAGTATGGTTCGGCATTCTCCCCAGCACCATCGGCTTCGATTATCGCTCGACCAACTCTTCCCACACAACGAACGGCTCGTTCGGCATAAAAAGGAGGGTTCGGCATTCAACTGTTCGGCCTGTTCGGTTCGGCACACATAGCTTGTCCTATTTAGACCGAGTTATTCAGCTACCAGGCCCACCAGGGAAGTCCAACCCACCTTCGCCTATAAATAGAGGGGCAGGGGCACAGAGAAAAGGAGGAGATTCTAGAGAACACTGGGGAAACTCTGCCATTTTCAAGACTAATTCCATACTTATTTCTTTTACCTTGCAATTGTATTCAAGTAACAAAAAATGGATTGTATCTGTAATCAATAGTCACGGAAATCAATGGAAATCAAATTCAAAGTGGATGTAGGCAGTTACGCCGAACCACTATAAATTTGGTGTTCTTACTTTCTACATTTAAATTTATGTTCTCTTCTCTGCTTTAATTTGTTTTCTCATTAATCTCTCTACACAATCTTTCTGAGGTTGTTAGTGACCAATTTTGGTGCTACCACAAAGCTTTGAAATATAATGAATTGAAATGGTTTATTTGTGGTTCAAATATGTGTTTGAAATTGATATAATTTGGAATGGTTTATTGAGAAACTGAATTGAATTGAAATTGATGATTTCATATTGGATTAAATTTAAATTTTGGAAATTGAGTTGATTTAGAATCGATTTGTGAAATTTAGGGAAGCTATTTATTATATAAAGTAATTTTAAATTATATTTAAAACTATTTATGTATTTTACTTTATAAATTACTTTCATATAAACTATATCTGATATAAACTATTCTAATATAACTATTTTAACTTATAAACTATTTCACTTTATAAACTATTTTATTATACATACTACTTTTAATATCTAAATTGTTAAGTGGTGGAAGTTATGTTTTCAAATTTATGAATTTCAAAGTATTATGTTTTGAAAGTGTTATAATTTCAAGTGTTCGGTTTCAAAGTGTTATAACTTTGAAGTGCTATGATTTTGGAAATGGATATATTTGAAATGGAAATGATATCGTATTTGATTTTGGAATGGAAATGATATCGTATCGATATGATTTTGAAATGGCAATGATATTTTGGTTTTGAAGTCTAAACTATTTTTGAAATGACCATGGTGTTCTAATAACGTTTGGTTGTTAAAGAGACCGGGATCGGAAGTTCTCATACTCTCTTCCAACTCTGAAAACCACTTAAACAATTGTGTACGCGGTGGAGATTCCAAAATGAAATAGGATGGTGGCGACGATCCAATATGAGATATTTACGTGGACCCGACTCTCGTGAGTTGGCATAAGGTGGCTAAAACAGGAACAATCAACGGGCTAATGAGGTAGCTCCTCTGATCGGACACACTCCTTCGATACCATTCTATTATTTTGTGATTGATTGGGTGCACCTTTTGATTTTTTAGGAGTGTGGCTCGAGGTGGGCGGTAGCTGCGGTTATGCGTTACCACCGGTCCGGAAGTGTAATTGATATATCTACCCTCGAATTGCCCAGTTATGCCATGTCACCTACCCTAGCATGCTTTAATACGAGTTTGATTTGTATCGTACCTATGGAGTATCCTCTGGTGGCCTCCCGATCAGGAGGGACTATGGTAGTGTGTAGACTATTGGCACTATAAAATGTGTTAAGGAGGATATAGGTAACGCCTTAACGCTATTTTTAAATATATTTTACTTTACTTTGGACATTATTATAATAGCGTATATTACTACATAGTAGATAGTTTAACGGATCCTTAGAGGATGGTTATCCCAAATATCCTTTGAGTTACTTGTATTTCAGTTGTTATTTCACTTGAGTTGGATTTATTGATATAAGAATGTTAATCTTGACTCGAGTGTTTTTTGTGTTTTGCTTTACGCTCGGGTCAGACTGAGTGATACAGCTTTTGAGACTCACCTTCGGAGTTTCATTTGGAGATCCATCTACAACTTTTCAGCTTGCAGTTATTCAGTTGGTTCCAATGATGTATTCTGATCTTTTATTTGACTATTGTATTTATAACTTCTATTGTATCTTATTTAACTCTAATATATATAGTAGCTTCATGAACTACTATTCATTTTGTTTCCGCTTCATATTGTATATTACTCTGTGTCTGTGATTCTGTGATTTATTATTTACCGTATATATTGAGTTTTGTCAAATATAAATTAAAAATCTGGTATTTTGAGCAATTTAAATCTGACATGTGTGGCTGCGAATGGCTGAAAATATCAGGATGTTACACAAGTTTTGAAAATTGAGATTTTGAATTTAAAGGTAATGAGTTTTGGAACTTTAAGAAGTTTGATTGTAAACAAAAATTTAGTTTATGGTTTTGAAGATAATGAATGCCAAACTCTAATAAATTTTGATTATAAATTAAAATTTATATCTATTGTGTTCGTCATAATTGTCTTACCTTAATGCAATAGACAAACGACTAGCATTTTGCGGTCGTTTGAGTAGGGTGGTCTTTGGAGTAACCATCTATCATCGAGTATTCTTACCTCAATGGTTGTTGTCTTAGTATCAATATGGCTCCTTCCGTAGGGACATACGAAAATTATCAGTTTGTTGTTAGAGTTCGGATAAAGCGATGCTAAATCCCAACTCTATTCGAGAAACATTTGTGAAATCAATATCCTTCGACAGAATATTGAGCAGCACCCCGTTGTGTTTTATTTCAAAAGTGAGATACTTTCGAAATCATGATGTATTGCTTTAAGAAATTGAATGGTCCACAAATCCTGGTATTTATACTTGGAAAAATCATTGAATTACCGAGGAATTTTATCTTGGTCTTCTTTTGTCTTGAGTAGAGAGTGAGGAATTTTGATCATGTGCTTGTCTATCCTTCCTTTGATTAATGAAATTAATATGTTGAATACAAACTCTTATCTAGAAATTATGAGAACACAATTTTGTTAAGAGGGGGAGTCTGTAACAACCTTGGTTTGGAGATTACCTGTATATATATTAAATTAACGGAAGTTATAATTTAATATTGAAAACTAAAATTGGAAATTTTAAATTTTTATTTGGAATAAACAATGAATTTTGTAAATAAAATGAGAAAAATAAAGTGTGGAACTTTATTTTTGTTTATTTGGGTATAAACATGGGATTAAATATTGAATGGATAAGTATTTGGTTTAAATAAATTGAAATATTGGGTATTTATTAGTTTGGAGCTAATAAATTAATTAGGGGACGTATTTCAACGTTAAATTGTTGAAATATATCTAAAGTAGTGAAAATAAGTTTTAAAAACTTTATTTTGAGAATTTGAGTAGAAAATAATCTAAGTGCAACTTTATTTGGGTAAAGACAGCAATATTGGAAAACAGTGTCAATATTAACCTTTTATTGATTTTAAAAAGAGAAAATTTGAAAAAATTATGCATTTTATTAATATAAAAGATGAAATATTGTTAATATAAAAGATGAAATATTGTTTACAAATAATATTTTTATGGTTAAAAAGTGTTAGAATGATTTATTGTAATTTATTCGACACGAAAATATTTTTTGTTTAAGTTATTGCATTAAAAATAGTGCTTTTACACTAAAATAGTGTAATTTGTAAAATATTGTCAAAAATATATTTTATTTATAAAATCAACTTTTTATTGTTGAAATAAATTTTATTTTGTTATAATAACAATTTCAGTTACATACATCTGATGTATTGATTTTTATTTGACTTTAAAATGTGAAAAGTGATATATATATATATATAATATTAAAATAGGGTAAATATGTTCATATCTTTATATTTTCACTAAGTATTTAAGTCTTGGGCTAATTGGGTAAGGATTTAGAACCCAAAACCCATTACATAGAGATTTCTAGTAAGAGGAAATTAACAGTACATTAATTTCTTCTTCCTTCTCAAAACATCCGTATTCAAAACATAGGAAAAAAAGAAAATCAATGGCTTCCTTCATATAATTTAATTTCCACTCAAAATGTCTGCAAATTCAAGAATTAAATCAAGAAAATAGAGAGATTAGAAAAGGTAATCTCCACCAATAATCAAAGATTTCATCAAAAATCTTAGACTTAGGTATGAATTGTCTGTAACCAATTTCTTTTGATGTGCATGTCTTTATTTTAGCTTTTACAAGTCTATGAAGCTCCAATTCCCCTTCAAAGTTCAGTGCTTGCTATCAAAATCTTTGCTAAATCGCTGAGGTGGGTGCAAGCTCACAAATTTCTAGCTGAAAATGATAATCTTGTGAATAATTTGTTTGAGATTTAAGCTGAAACAAATTTTACCATAACTTTTTCGATTCTTATCCAAATTCTATAATTTTGGATGTTCTGAAGAGCTTAGATATAGAGCTATAAGTTTCATGTTTTGTGTTTTCTGAAATTTTGATGTCTGCTTGAACAAAATCATGCTTGCTTGTTGTTGTCCCATGAGCAAATCGACAACAACAACAATCATAGGCCTAAGAAATTTTTTGGCCATAACTTTTTCGTTTCTTGTCCAATTTCAATAATTTTGGATGTTCCAGAAATCTTAGACATAGAGGTACCAATTTCGTGTTTTTTGTTTTTCGAAGTTTTGAAGCTTGCTTAATCAAAATCATTCTTGTTTGTTGCTGTCCTGAGAGCAAATCGATAGCAACAACAATCACAGGCCTGAGAATTATTTTTGCCATAACTTTTTCGTTTCTTGTCCAAATTTAATAATTTTGGATGTTCAGGAAAGCTTAGACATAGTGCTATAAGTTTATTGTTTTGTGTTTTCTGAGATTTTGATGTTACCTTATCAAAATCATACCTGTTTGTTGTTGTCCCCAGAGCAAATCGACGACAACAACAATCACCGGCCTGAAAATTGTTTCGGCTATAACTCAATCGTTTAAGCAAAACTAACATTTGCTCTGTGTTTTAATCTAAAACAGAATTAACCATTACTCTTTCATTTCTTAACCAAATTCAGAAAATTTAGATGTTATGGAAAGCTTAGATCATGTACTACAAGTTTCATATTTTGAGTTTTATGAAATTTTGAATTTTGCTTATGTTTATATGTTGCTATTCTAAGTGCAAAATGATAGTAATAACAATCATCGACCTTAGAATTGTATTAGCTAGTTTTTGCTCTCACTCTCGTTCGGTTTTGATGTTGTTTTTGAGATATTTTGAGAGCTATGATGCCTATCAATTGGCTAACTATATTGGAAGAATTTGAAATTCAAAATTAAATGGAATTTGAATTGATTTTAGGATAAATTTGAATTGAATTTGTATTGAATTCAAGTTATCGGTTTTGAGATATCCTTTTTAGTTTGTATTGTTTTTTAGAACGGTTTTCATTAAACCATTTTTGAAATATATGGACATTTCAAATTAGTATTACATAGTATTTTAAAATTATTTTTCTAAATAAAAATATATTTATTTCTTATAATAAAGAAATTTCAAATATTGGTTTTAATAATCAGTTTCAAAAAATCGTTTTAAATTCCTATTTTCCTCTATTAAAATTACTTATTTTTTTAAATTTTGGATGTATGAGAAAGACAATTAAAGGGTAAAGTAAAACATGTGGTATGGGACACATGGATTTGCTTTATCGCTTAATATCGAACTTATACTATCGAAATCCTTTCGATGAACTGTTTGAGACGATTTAAGATGTTATTAAATTTTTGGGTAGATTATATGGACCAAGAACTCCAATTTAGGAGTATATTCGATAAAGGCCCATTTTTAGATGTATTTCACAATCGCCAATTGTATGAGATGAATTAAGATCTTGAAATTCCTATTTGGAATTATGATTATAAATAACCTTCTAGATGTTATTTTTACTTGCCGATGAGATGAGGTAAGCTTATTTATGATGATTTTACGATGTTGAGATGTATTATGATGGCTTTCACTTGTCAATTAGATGAGACAAGTCACGATGTCACTAGTACTCGTCAATAAGATGAGACAAGTAGGGTAGTTTATTTACTCGCCGATAAGATGAGGCAAAGTATATTTTCATGATGTTTATGATGTTTACTGGTGTGGCGCCAACTAACGGCTAGTAAACCCTTAGGTGTGAACGTATGATCTGGAACGTACGTTAATGCCTATTGGGTTCCTATGCGAGAAGTTGAGACATATTCACGATGTTTACTAGTACTATAAACCACGAGTACTCAATTAGAGTCATCACGATGTAGTTGCAACTCTGATCATTATGATGTTATTAACTCGGATCTTTGTGACAGGGAGTCATTATGATATTATAGACTATAGTCATCACTATGTTCACGATGTTATGATGTTACTTGACTCCAGCCATCACGATGTATATGGTACCAAATATTAGTATTAGTCACGATGAAAGCACGTGCAGTTTCTCCTAAAGTTTTAGATGTTTTGATTTCACCTTTTTATGAGGATGTCATTATAGTCTTGAATAAGATGAAGGCTTACATGTATTGATGGTTATATGGTGATTTCGTTTATGATGTTTTGAACTCTTATCGAGTTCCTTGAGTTATGAGTTTGGATGATTTCATGATTTTATAGGATATTCTGGGTTTTGCCATTTTGGCGAGTTGAGATTGAGACTTATATACACTTATATCGATGGGGTGAGTATAATTGAATTTAGAGATTCTTATATATTTTACTTTTTGAATTTGCCATTTTGGCAAGAGTTTGTATCGATGTTTCCCCCTTTTTGAGGAGATATGTTTCAAGGAAACCATGTAGACATTTTGGGATGACGCCGATGACACGAGGCGAATGTTTGTATTTGAGTATTATTATTGAACTTACCTCTTTTGAGGTGTTTGTATACTTAAGTGACATTAGTTCACTTAAGTCCTGGGTTGAATTATTTCCGTTGCCTCTTCTCATTTGAAAAGAATTATCATCTTGTATCTTATGCTTCATATTATCGTCTATCCTCGTTAATTGATTGTTTTAGCTAGACTTACCCATGTATTTTGTATTCGGGTCGGACCGAGTTGCTTTAGGTTCTCTATTAGCTACGGGACTTAGCTTTGATGCACCTACTTGGATATCAGCCTGGCACTTTTGTGTAGTTTATATTTCTTTCCACTTGACTCTGATATTTATTTGATTAAATGTATATAGTGTGGTCTCTATACCACTTTTGTGTATCAGCTCGTATCATACTTGGATGTATCTGTGTATATGTATCTATATATATGATGATTGCTATTATGTGATGTGATATGCATTCTGTTATTGTATTTTGTTCTGGTAGATCCAGTAGCCACCTATAGTTTTGTATTAAGTATTTATTGCATATGCCGATCCATTTGAGCATAAAAGAAAAAAAAATAGCAATTATCGACATATTCAATATATATTTAAGACAAGGCTATAGATGGTCGCCCCTAACCAGCCCTATTCTCTGCATTAGAAGATAGCCCTATTCTCTTTGTTAACGTGGGTCTCGGTGTGGGGTGTTACAAGTAATGAGTTTAAATTAAGAATCTATGTAAGAAGCTTTAGAAATTTTCAAATGTTAAAAATCAAGAATTCGATTATTTTGAAGATAATGGGTTTGTGAACTTTAAGAATATTTGTTTAGTGAAAGAAGAATAAATATCTATCCCTTGAGTTTATTTTGCCTTTGTGCAATTATATCTATGACTTGCATTTATGCAATCGTATGAGTTTGGTGGTATTGGAAGAAACCACCTACCTTGTTGTAACGACCCGTAATTTTCGACAGTTTAAAATAGTTAATTTAATAAAAAAATTGTGATTAAATTTTGGAAGAAATAAAACTTTGTGATATAATAATGAAATAATAATCAAGAATGAAATGTAACAACGTTAATTAAAGTAATCATTAACAATTTGAGTGAAACTCCAATTAATTGAAATGATTTAAAAAGTTATGATTGCTATAGATTCTAAATAAATTGACATAATGTGTGTATTGATTGATCATTGGATTTAAAGAGTAACTAATAATATCAATGTTGATTAATTAATGAAATAATGTGTAATAGACTGAATTGGATAAAATTTGTGTAATGTAATAGTTGTGACTATTATTTGTAAATGATAAAATTACAAATTTTATTAAGTGTAGAAATGGTGGTAGTTGTACTTGTTACCGATTTAAATAAATCAATTTCAAATAAATGTAAATAAGTGTTACAGTAAGGTATGTTAAGACAATAACTGCCAATTGGTGAATGTAATAAAATGAATAGTAATGTTAATTATGTTCATGAGGTAAATAAATAAATTTAAATAAAACGGTGAAATCAAGATAAATAAATTATTTTGAGATTTTGAATTATAATAACATTGGCAAAAATTCAATATAATGGAAATATAGTAGTTAATCCAAATAAAAGATGGAAATTGGACGGTCACTTATAAAACCGACTAACCGAAGGCCAGGGCAAATATAGTTTCCTTGGCCCCAAAGTTTTCTAGTAGTTAAGGTACCTTTACCTTACTCCTGTACTTCAACTTTATTACGTTTGTAATAAAAGTGGACGGTCCACTATAAAACCGAAAAAAAATGGAAATTGGAGAATATTAATGTAATTGAAGATAAACAAATATTGTAACGACCCGTAAATTTTCGATAATTAAAATAACTAATTTAATAAGATTTCGTTATTTAGTGTTAGAAAAAAATTGTAAGTCGTTTGGAATAATAATAACTAGAATGAAAAGCAACAAGATTTTATCTAAGTTAATTATTTATGAATTGAATGAAATCCCAAATCAATCGAAATAATATGTAGTCAAAGGTAATTGAATGAATTTGTATTGAATAGGTAATCGTGACACTTGTTATAAATAATAAACTTATAAGTAATTAAAAGTAACGGTGATAATTATTTAAGTTACCTATTCGTTTAGTTAGTCGAATTGAATTTGTGAACCAATTGCAATTGAAATGAAAGTTTATACATTAGTTGAGTGCATTATCTCTAACTGTAGTTAAATAATAATGTGGAATTCATTTGATGTAATATAGTAAATCGACTGACAATAAAAAATTTATTTAAAAATCCAATATTGGAATCCGTCAAATATTGAACAATTAAATTGTTTAAATTTAATATTTGAAATTTATTGAATAATTGAATAACGGGAATCGAATAACTGTTTAATGAAAATGGTTGTTCTATAATTTGAATTTGTTAAATTTTATAAGTTCGTTTGAATATTTCAAAAGACAGTGATCCAAGAATAATAAAAATTGTTTAAATTTAATATTACAAATGTTTGAATAATTAAATTCCGAATTTGATATGATTAATTTGATATTGAAATTTAATATATGGAAATAGAGTGAACAATTGAAATTTGATTTAATATGATTCAAATTGGTTTCCAAAGTGAATGTAAGTTATATCGGGATTATAATAGAGTTAATAAGATTTTAAAATTGGAATTTATTGGATGATTGAATAATGGGTTTAATATGATTAAAAATGATTTGTAAAATTTTATTTTATCATATTAAAGTTAGAATGATGTTGTATAACTTTTAAAATCGAATTAAAAGTAAATTTGTGAAAATTGAATATTTTAATATTTAATTATCGACTGAAAAATAGTCAATTTTCGAACAGTCTCAGAATTAGACGAAACTAGCTCCATTGGATCCGTAATAGTTAGTTATTATCGGATTTCAATTTTCGTAGCAATCGGAGTTGTCGTTTGACCGTGGCAGCTCGAAACGCGTTGAAATTGTTTTAATATTTAATTTGGCGAGTTAAAATAGTCATTTTTCAAACGGTCTCGGATTTCGACGAAACTAGTTTCATCGGATCCAAAATGTGATATTATTGTAAGATTCCAAATTTCGTGTCAATTGGATTTACCGTTTGTCCGGGGCAAGCCAAAACGCATAGTAATTCGTTTAAATCGATTTAATTTAAATTGATCGTTTATCGCTATAAGTCTCACATACGATCGAATTAGCTTCCGAAACCTGTTCCATTGTGTCCGGAACGTGAGGTAAACCCTAGAAACGCCAGTCACCGCGCGTAAATCGGAGTTCAAAAATACGGAATGAATAGAGTTCGTCGTTTTTCTATAAGGCACTACGTTATTTTCTTTTTTGAGAATAAACTAAACCCTAGGGCAAAATATTCAGGCCATCACCATTAAAAATCTAGGGCCGATATTTTGTTTTCTTCCTCCCCAAATTTCTTCAAGTCCGTAAAGCGATTCAACAAATTTCCAACTGCAAAGTTGAAGATCATCACGAGATCTATATGTCCAATGGTGATGATGGAATTTAGTCGAGTGGTTTGTCGGCAAAACGAGCTCGAACGCTCAGCCGTCGCATGCGTTTTCTGATGAAGATGCTCGACCAAGCTCCTCGAATCTTGGGTCGAAGGTGAGGATTGCAAGTGGCTTCGATTTGAGAGCGCCTGATCGAGTTCGTATGGCCTGAGGAAGGAGCGGCCTTAAGCCCTAGTTTTTGAAGATGGGTTCGGCTTCGTTGTTACTGGAGCACGAACGGGAAGAAGGGGGAAGGGTTTGGGCGGCCACGATCGTGAATTTCAAAAAGGAACGGCTGTGATATTGGAGGTTAAAATTAATATAAAAGTTGTTAATTTTTGTATTAAAATTCGTATAGAACTTTGTAAACTCATATCTTTTTCATACGAGGTCGGATTCGGACGAAACTTTTTGCGTTGGAATCGTATGGACGAGCTCTACGTGATGCAACTGGATTGGAATCGTTTGGAGCTCATTAAAATTTTGGGTTAAATCGAACGCCGCTCGATTTGATTTAAAATCGTAATAATCAAGGTGAGTGTTTTATAACGCTCACAACGTACTAAATATCTTTATGCTAGTTAAATTGACATTATGAAGTGTTATGATTTTATTTGTCGTTGTTTGATAAAATTTAATTGTCATATAGATTGTCATTTGAATTAATCGTTGAAATTAAATTGACAGTTAAATTTAAATTGAAATTGAAATTGAATTGCGATTAAATTACCTGACATTGATAACTATGAAATTGCTATGAATTGTATTGTTTATTGGATGATGTATATCGATGGATGTTATTGGTTGATAGTTAAATGTTTGGATGTTTACTTGCTTATATATATATACTGTTATGCATACATATGACACTGTGATTTGATTTAAGTGATATATATTCATCCTTGACATTTAATTGAAATAAATAATTACTTGGCCATAGGATAGAAAATTATATACGGACGCCAGATTGGCTAAATTAATAATTTTAAAAATCGTCGATTTGAAATTGGTTTAAATGTTTTGATGTAAAAGTTATAAATAGAAATCAATTTATAAAAATCGAATTTATTGAAATTTGAGTTTGGAATGTTGAAATTAATTTTGGTTAAAAGAAATTGTTAAAAAAAATTAAGTGGAGACTTTGGAATTTAAAATCAGGATATGATTGAATTTTGAAATTGATTTGTTTAAAGATTTAACCTTAATTTGAGCTTTGAATATTACTAAGTAAAAGTGATATAAAAATGATATTTTGAAATCGAGCTTGGAATTGAACCATATTTGAAATTTGGATTTAAACTTGAATATTGATGGAAAATTTGTTAAGTGTTATAAATGGATATTTTGAAATCAAGCTCCAAATCGATAAAAATTGAAATTGAATAAATTGAAGGTGAATGTAAAATTGAATTGATTTGAAGTTAAAGTTGACGTTGTTTTGAATTGAAATCGAAATTGAATCGGTAGAATGGAAATTGAAAGTGATTTGAATTGGGAAGTTATAAATTGAAATGGATTGGTTTTGAAGCTGTTTTATTTGTTTTCCAAATTACTCGGTTATATAAACCATTTTGGATACTTAAACTGTTTTAATCTATTTTAAATCTACTTAACCCGATTTAAATTATTTTAAACTAATTTATCTATTTCAAATCCATTTTTAGATTTTAAAGTATTTTAACTATTTTAATTATTTAAAACTACTTTTAAACTACTTAAAGCTATTTTTCTAAAATCCTAAGCTGGTCAATAAGGTGAAATGTTTATATTTAAATCTTGAATTTAAATACGAATTGAGTTAAATGAAGTTGCAACCTAAATTGAAATTCGAAACGATTTTGAAAACGAATGAGATATTGATGCGGAAAATGTTTTTTTGAAACGGAATCTTACAGTTGAATAGATATGATGATATTTGAAATGGATTTGATTTTTGAAGCGAATATGATATTTTGATATCAATTATGAATCGATTTGAAATGTAAAAGAGCCAACGGTGTAATAATACGTAGTTATCAAAGAGACCGGGATCGGATATGGACATACTCTCTGTCGATACCGAAACCACTTTAATAACTATTATCCGCGGAGTGTTGATCCAGAATGAAGTGGATGGTTTGGTGAACGCGTTGACTGAAGAAAGAGAACGATATTGGATGACCCCTGACATGACTAAAACAGGAGCCGCGCCGGGCCATTGAGGTTCGCCACCTCTAGCGGACACGCTTCTTCAATACCATTTCTATTACATTTGTGATTCGATTTAGGTGCACCCCTTAATTTCGGAGTGTTGTTTCGCGGTGTTGGGCTGGCTGCTGGCTATGCCCAACATCAGTCCGGATCACGCAACTACTAGTATCCTAGTTGGTATCGCCTCATGTACCTTGTCATACTGATTATCCTATTCGCGACCACTACGTTTTGATTTGTACCTTGAGTATATGGATTGCCCTCTGGGACTTCCGGTTTTGGGGAAACTACGGTCTTGTATATGCTTTTGGGAATATAAAATGTGTTAAGGGGGATTATAATAACGCCTTAACGCTATTTTGATACTTTATATTACTGATAGGCATTATCTACTTAGCGTATATTACTACATAGTAGATAGTTTAACGGATCCTTGAGAGATGGAAAATCCCGTAACATCTCTTAAGTTATTGCACGCACGTTGACACTGGATAGGAGATGTCAAACCCCGTAAACATCTCTGACGCCGGTACACTCATATTTATTTACAATTGATTTAACTTACATGAGGATATTTAGTCCTGACTCGAGTGTTTTGTCTTTTCATTACGCTCGGGTCAGACCTGAGTTTTTCATCTTATTGAAGATCTATTCTGGAGGACGAAGACGAAGATTTGGTATTCTATTACTATTATTACCCTTGCATCATGCTATCTGCTGCATTATTTAATTGTTCTGTTGTATATGTATAAACTCTGATAAATGTTGTATAAATAATTGTCAAAGTATAGTAGACAGCTTCATGAACTGTTTATTTGACTATTATATTTTATCGTTCCGCTGCGAGATTCTGTGTTGTTTCATTTCCTTTATTTCTCTTTCTTTTCTTTTCTTATTTACCCCAATAACCATCTGCCCTTTTGAATGGTTTGGAATCGACATGTGGATTTGATCGTCGGTTTAAACTGTCCAAAAAGGCGGGTCGTTACAGTTGGTATCAGAGCTTTGGTTTAGCGATAAACCTTGGCTCTAGTGGGGAATAACTCATTGAAATAGAGGTAAACTATATGAATGAGTTGAGTGTATATGAGAGAGCGTACTTGTTATTTGATATAAAATGGTTTTATATTGTGTTAACTTTGTTCCGTTGAGTATTTATGAATTCTGGTCGATACTTGGGACGCTAAGGCGTCGATAGGAATTTCTAAACACTCGAATAGGACAAACCAACACAATATCGTTTTGGAATATATTTTATATAAAAGAATTATTTGAATATTTATTCATTTTGATTGAATTGATTGTTAGGAGATGATAATATTAGATTATTATCGTTATTGTTTGATCAGTCAATATTTACAACAATTGATTAAATAACAATGGATTTAGGAAAATGAAATCTTGTAAACACAATTGATAATGAATATAAATGAATTTTAACTTGGATTTGGGAATATAAATTCCGGTGTTTGAAATTGACTTACAAGAATTTGGAAAATATAATATGAGTATTATATGGTAGTACAATTGAGTTGAAATTGTTTTCGAAGGATTTTTTTATGATAAGTGTTATATTCCCTTCTCTTGACGCTAGAAAATGATTTCGGTGATGAGTGCACGCATCATCGGCGTTTGTTTTCGAGATCCGAGTGGGGGAGACCACTTAATAGCTTGTCTAAACCTTGTTTTGATTCAAACTTTATTTTGTTTTGTATTCTCTATAGTATGATTTGATATATAAATTATATAAGTATATATTATTTCAAAACTTGATTTGAAATGAAACCGGGATTGGAATTCTTAAGTCCTTTAATAATTAATGATTTTTTTTTATGATTGAAATGAATTTAGACTTGAATCATTAAGGAACTTCTGAATTGTGAAATGAGAAATGAACCTAAGAGCTAAGTGAAAATATCAATTGAAGTAGAAATCCTTAGAATTTGGAAATTATGAACTTAAAATAAAATTGAAACTGTAAAACTCGCATAGTATTAAATTTCATTCTATAGCATAGATATAACTTACCAAAATATTTAAGAAGTTCAAAAATGTTATATGAATTGTTAATTGGATAATATACAAGTATAGGTTTGAATAATGAAATATGCATTTAATTAATGGTTTGCAAATATAAATAAAATTGTTAGTAAACAATCGGAATTTAAATTAACATTTAAAGGTGATTCACAATTATGTTAATATAAAATGGAAATACTCTATGTGAATGACAATGTGAAATTAAATTATAGTGAAATTTAAGTAATGACTTAAGAATAAATTAATTGAAAATTCAACTTTAAATGAAAAGAAGTTGTATGTTGTTTAACTACATTCTATTTGCATAACTATAACTTACCAAATACTTAAAAGGTTTAAAATGCTAATAAGGATAAGTAGAGAAAATAATATACCAGTGTGAGAATGAACAATAAAATGTGAAGATCTATTGATAGTTGTAAATATAAAAGAAATTTAAGCTGTAAAATGAATGATATATATAAGGGAATAAATAAATTTTAAAATTAATGAAATATAAAATTGGTAAATGGAAACTAATTAAATTTGAATATAACTAAATGTCAATAAACTTGGAAGTGTATGAAAAATTTGACTTGGAAATGTATAATTGATTTAGTGTGGATTTTGGATGGATGTTAATGTTTGATATGCATTGGTTGTTAGATGGATGAAAATTGATTAAGCAGAATTCATTAGGATTAATGGAATTGAATAAGCGGAATAAAATTTAAAATAATTAAATTCAAATTTGAAGCAAATTGAAATTAAATATAATTGAATTCAATTTAAATTGAAGCAAATTGACTTGAAGTTAAAATGTGAATGAAACAAACTTGAATAAATCGGAAACAAATCGAATGTAAACCTATTGCATGGATGAATAAAAAAATAAATGACTTTGTGTTTATGATTGTTCTTTAGAAAAAATTGAAGTTTTGATGGTTTGCGCTTTGAGATAATAAAAGCAAATTTTTGGAAAAAATCCAAAATTGTCCAATATATGCTGAAACGAAAACAGCCATAACTTTGAAACGGCTGAATGAAATTCGACGATCTTGGACTTTTCGAAAAGCTTAGAAATTATAGCACAACTTTTGTTTAGATAACTTGAGAAAATTCCTTCGTCTACTAGGTTAAAAACTTGAATGTTACTCGCTGTCCTGTGTAAAAATAAGTAAAATCAGTAGTATACACTCTTAGTATTTTTGCCATATCTTTTGACTGGTTTATCGGATTTTGATGATCTTGCACTTTCTGGAAAGCTAAGAACTTAAGCTAAAACTTTTGTTTTAAGTGTTTTGTGTTTTAATGTCGTTTAGAGGGTCGAAAACGTGGATGAACGTCGCGGACCTGCGCAATTCATTGCCCAGGCTGAGGCGTATACTCTAAGTAAAACGGCCATAATTTTTGAACGTATGGTCCGAATTCGATGATTTTGGACATTCCGGAAAGCCTGAAATGAACGCAACAACTTTTATTTTGATTCTGTTGCCGAATTTTATCGTTTAGGTGACCTAAAACTAGGATTTGTTTGCTGTCCTGAAATTGGAATCTCAGTTTTGAAGCTAAATATGTTATATATATGTTGTGTAGGCTAAGTATATCGATCTATCTTTATATGCATGGTTCTAACTTAGTTATTGAGTGTTTACTAGGTGCGGATTGCGATTGCTTCGCATTTGGAGCTCGCTTGCGCGCTATATTAGCCGTATATGCTCGCTAACAATATATAAGGTACATATCTCGGATTACATACCGTACTTTTACACTTTTTCCCTGCGGGATGCCTCATCACTTGATGAGATGTATATTTGTGATATATATACTGTCATTTTTTTTCCGATCGAGCCGCGCAAAGGAGACTCTGCCGAAATTTTCCGTAAAATTCGGGTGTTAGAAAATTTTCAAGTTTTAAAAATAAAAATAAAAATTTATAACTTGTTTTGATTACTAACTTTTAAAGTTAGGAAGCCGTTTGGAGTAACTTAGTGGAAGCGTAGTTATGACTTTATAAATGGAATTTCATTGTTTATAAGTGGATAATTTTTAATAAAATATATCAAATGTTGAATTCTTTACTTAGTTCATTTTCCCTTCTTTTTCCTTTTCGGGGAGGAAAAGATTTGAGTGGGGGAGAGTGTAACGACCCGTAAATTTTCGATAATTAAAATAACTAATTTAATAAGATTTCGTGATTTGGTGTTAGAAAAAAATTGTAAGTCGTTTGGAATAATAATAACTAGAATGAAAAGCAACAAGATTTTATCTAAGTTAATTATTTATGAATTGAATGAAATCCCAAATCAATCGAAATAATATGTAGTCAAAGGTAATTGAATGAATTTGTATTGAATAGGTAATCGTGACACTTATTATAAATAATAAACTTATAAGTAATTAAAAGTAACGGTGATAATTATTTAAGTTACCTATTCGTTTAGTTAGTCGAATTGAATTTGTGAACCAATTGCAATTGAAATGAAAGTTTATATATTAGTTGAGTGCATTATCTCTAACTGTAGTTAAATAATAATGTGGAATTCATTTGATGTAATATAGTAAATCGACTGATAATAAAAAATTTATTTAAAAATCCAATATTGAAATCCGTCAAATATTTAACAATTAAATTGTTTAAATTTAATATTTGAAATTTATTGAATAATTGAATAACGGGAATCGAATAACTGTTTAATGAAAATGGTTGTTCTATAATTTGAATTTGTTAAATTTTATAAGTTCGTTTGAATATTTCAAAAGACAGTGACTCAAGAATAATAAAAATTGTTTAAATTTAATATTACAAATGTTTGAATAATTAAATTCTGAATTTGATATGATTAATTTGATATTGAAATTTAATATATGGAAATAGAGTGAACAATTGAAATTTGATTTAATATGATTCAAATTGGTTTCCAAAGTGAATGTAAGTTATATCGGGATTATAATAGAGTTAATAAGATTTTAAAATTGGAATTTATTGGATAATTGAATAATGGGTTTAATATGATTAAAAATGATTTGTAAAATTTTATTTTATCATATTAAAGTTAGAATGATGTTGTATAACTTTTAAAATCGAATTAAAAGTAAATTTGTGAAAATTGAATATTTTAATATTTAATTATCGACTGAAAAATAGTCAATTTTCGAACAGTCTCAGAATTGGACGAAACTAGCTCCATTGGATCCGTAATAGTTAGTTATTATCGGATTTCAATTTTCGTAGCAATCGGAGTTGTCGTTTGACCGTGGCAGCTCGAAACGCGTTGAAATTGTTTTAATATTTAATTTGGCGAGTTAAAATAGTCATTTTTCAAACGGTCTCGGATTTCGACGAAACCAGTTTCATCGGATCCGAAATGTGATATTATTGTAAGATTCCAAATTTTGTGTCAATTGGATTTACCGTTTTTCCGGGGCAAGCCAAAACGCATAGTAATTCGTTTAAATCGATTTAATTTAAATTGATCGTTTATCGCTATAAGTCTCACATACGATCGAATTAGCTTCCGAAACCTGTTCCATTGTGTCTGAAACGTGGGGTAAACCCTAGAAACAATGGTCACCGCGCGTAAATCGGAGTTCGAAAATACGGAATGAATAGAGTTCGTCGTTTTTCTATAAAGGCACTACGTTATTTTCTTTTTTGAGAATAAACTAAACCCTAGGGCAAAATATTCAGGCCGTCACCATTAAAAATCTAGGGCCGATATTTTGTTTTCTTCCTCTCCAAATTTCTTCAAATCCGTAAAACGATTCAACAAATTTCCAACTGCAAAGTTGAAGATCATCACGAGATCTATATGTCCAACGGTGATGATGGATTTTAGTCGAGTGGGTTGTCAGCAAAACGAGCTCGAACCCTCAGCCGTCGCACACGTTTTCTGATGAAGATGCTCGACCGAGCTCCTCTGTAACAACCCGCATATTTATCGATTTTATATTTAAATATTTTATCGTTCGTCGGATTTTGGTCCGAAAAGCTACTTTTTGCATACGGTCGAATTAGGACTCGAGACCACCCCTATTGAGTTCAAAATGCCGTTTGCGACCTTTTTTAGTATAAGCTTCGATATGTTTGGAGAAAGTTGATTTTTGCTACTTTTCACTTAGGGCTTTGGTTTGGGCTGAGCCAATTAACCACTTATGTATTCAGTTCCAACCCCTCTCCTCTTCATTCACTTCATTTCTAATTCCTAACTCTTCAAGCTTTTACAACAATGGAGGTGGAGAGTGGAAATTAAAACTCCAAGCCCTAGCTTCCTTTGCAAATCCATCTCCTAGCTCCAAAGTTCAAGAGAACCCATTGGTAAGCTTCCTCTTCTTCTTCTCCAACTCATTCTCTCTTTGATTTCAGAAATTTCCTAAACCTAATTTAGGAAATGTTTCTCTTTTAAGCTTAGATTCAAGCTTCTTGTGTTGAGATTGAAGTGTGGTTGATCTTCCTTCGTCTTCAAGCTTCTCATTCATTGTTTTCGGATTCAAAGGTGAGATTTTTAATCTCACGTCTATGCTTATAATTCTCTTCTATTGTTAGGTATGAATTCCTAACACTTAGTCATGTGTATTTGACTTCGATTCGGATTGTTTTTGTGAATATTCCAACTTATAGTGTTTTGAGTTCAATTCGTCAAAAATCCTAACTTCTATGTTTGAACATGTTTTTGGAGATGCATCGAGGAGCATATAGGGCCGGGTAGTCGATTGACATAAACCCTTAGCGCCGTTGCTCGTGCGTATGCAATTTTGGTCATGATTGAACCACATTTGTTATAGGCTGGGAAGAGGCTGGAAACAGGTTCGGCCGACCGACCCCCCTGGTCCAGTCGACCGACCTGCTTCCAAGTACATAAGCACTTTCTGTTTTAAGGTTCGGCCGACCGAGTACAGGGTTCGGGCGACCGACCTGCTGTCCCGAGAGGTTTTCAACCTTTGGTTCGGTCGACCGACTCAGGGAGTCTGGTCGACCGACCTGATGGTTTTTGCCAGATTAGCCTATTTTGCAAATCCGTTTGAATATCCAACTTTAATCGATTCGTGTTGTCTCCCTTTTGTTGTTGTCATTTATTATCGACTTTGATGACCTTTTCTTTGGGAATTTTAGATATATCCACTTTGATGGATTTTATATCGATTTCTTTAGATTTTATTCACGTCTTCGAATGTGAATTTTTATGCCCGATTGTTCCTACAATCTTCTTTGTGTTTTGTCACTTTAAAAATATAAAGGTTTTCTATACTAGTAGTAAATATCAAAACTCTTTCCTCAAACGATTTCAATACTATTTTATTACAAAGCTCATTTTCTTAAACCGTTTTCCAATCTATTAGTATATACAAACCTTTACCTCACTCGTATGAGAAATCTAATTAAACGACTTAGTAAAACAAGTGGTATGAAACGCTTGCGTTTACTTCGTCGGTTAATTTTTGGACTTGTTCGATTGAACCGCTTGTGACAATTTTCTAGCGGAGATCTACAATTTGTTCGTAAATATTTAAGTTAAGCTAGTGGTTATGGGACATGAAGCTAAGCTCATATATTTACTAGCTTATTGTAATTGACACTTCTCGTTGATCATGACGATCATCTTTATGGTTTAGACTAGCAATGTGCGATGTCTCTTTGTTTATGTGGAGGACTGTTCCTCATTTTATTGAGCTTCGTCTCATTTCTCAATAAGTCGGGACATAGGGCGTATCTTTCTAGGTGCGTCGATGTTCGTCTATGCATGGGGCGTATCTTTCTAGGTGCGTCGATGTTCGACTTAGCATGGGGTGTATCTTTCTAGGTGCATCGGTGTTAGACATTACATGGGGTGTATCTTTCTACGTGCATCGATGTTTATTTACTTCGTGGAGCAATCGGCTCAATAAGTCGGGGCATGGGGCGTATCTTTCTAGGTGCGTCGATGTTCGTCTATGCATGGGGCGTATCTTTCTAGGTGCGTCGATGTTCGACTTAGCATGAGGTGTATCTTTCTAGGTGCATCGGTGTTAGACATTACATGGGGTGTATATTTCTAGGTGCATCGATGTTTATTTATGCATGGGGTGTATCTTTCTAGGTGCATCGATGTTTATTTATGCATGGGGCGTATCTTTCTAGGTGCGTCGATGCTAGAGCATGGGGCCTATCTTTCTAGGTGCGTCGATGTTCGACTGTACATGGGGCGTATCTTTCTAGGTGCGTCAATGTCCAGTCTGTGGGATTGGCCATCCTTTTTATTGTGATTTGGTTCATCGGATGTCCCGCTGTACGACGTCGTTGTTCCTTTTTATTGTGATTTCTGGATTTCGTGTGTTGATTTCTGGAATTTGTGTTTCACCAACTTTTACGATGGGCATTGATATATATGTCATTTATTGTGGCTTGGTGAATGAAATTAGGAGTATGACATTCCTTTTTATCTTGAGTAGATTATTGTGATATTGATTAATCTCTTGTTGATTTTTCAATTACTTATTTATCACTGTTTGGCATTGTGATTATTATATGTTTGTGTCTATTATATATCACTTCATCTGATATTTATAGCTAGACTGATCCGTTTATTATTTTCTTCTTAAATAATACTGGGGTCAGACCGAGATTTTTCAGGTGCTCCTGCTTGACTCCTCATCCGTCTACGTATGATCTTTTGGTTAACTACTTACATTGGTAGTAGCTTTTGTTGTATACACCTGAGATATTGACTCATAGTTGTATTCTTTTGTATAGCACGTGTTGCTATTCTTTTGTATTATTGTGGATCCTTTTGACCACTACTCTGGTATACACTTTCATGTGTTAGTGTTGTATTCATATCTATTTCCGCCTTTGTGATATGAATTATCTGTGACTGATTTATGTTATGTTTATTTCTATATTTGTTTCCGAAGATATTATAGCCACTGTGTAGTAGCTTTGAGTTTGTGTCGGCATGTCGGATTTCCACTTGAGAAGAATTGCATGCTCTTTATCTGGCATATCGGTGCTCGCGTAAAGCAATTACACGGATGGTGGCTCCTCAACAGCCTTATTCTCCGTGCTAGTTGACAGCATTCACCGTAATGTTCTTGGCTAGCGTGGGTATAGAGGTGGGGCGTCACAGCTTGGTATCAGAGCCAAACTTCGGAACAATATGGAATATTATAACAAGGATCATCGTCCTAAGTCTTTCTTAGGAGTCGTGCTTTAGGATTTTATTCGAGTCTTCGTACCGGTTCTTCCTATTTTCTTTATGATTCCTTGTTTTATCAATCAAGTTTGATTGAAATTTACTTTGAGAATAACTTTTTCCTCTTCTTTCTTTCTTTCTTAAAGAAGAGAAATGGTTAGACCTGGCCGTCCCAGCGCTGGTCAATCTAGTGCTACTCCCCTGGATGGAGCATTCATGTCTGCTCAACAACTTTTGGATCTTGTAAAGAATCAAGAGTTTATCTATGCTTTGAGTAAGAACCCCGAAATGGTTCTACCTTTGAAACTTGAAGTTTCTTTCAATCAGATTGTGGATGTTACTCTTCTTCATGGAGAGGTTGGTAAAGGAAGTGTTTGTGATATTGGGACTTCCAAGAAGAGGCATGTTAAGTTCAAGAGCCTTAATCCCAATAAGAGAGTGAAGCAAACTACTTTTGTAGCAAAGACTCCAATCCCTAATCGTGGAGGATGCTATAATTGTAATTCTATGGAACACTATGTGAATATGTGTCCAAAACCCCATTTTTGTCGCTATTGCAAGAAACCGGGTCATCTTTTATCTGCATGTCCCAAACTTTTGAACAAGGACATGAGAAAGCTAAATATTGTGCAAGCCCCTAGCAACTCTTCTCTTAGTCAAGGTATTTTACATTCAATCCTTGATGGCATTATTTATTTCGTGACCTTCTTATTCGAGTTCTTTTTGATATGGGTTCCATCTCACTATTTTATATCAAAAGAACTTGTCGATTCTTTTTCTTTGAAAATATTTTGGGTTTGATGACTTCTTTGAGGATTGTGAATCCGGATGGTAGATCCGCAACACTCAATTTGCTTTTATTTGATGTCGAAAATTATTTTATATGATTCTTCTTTCCGAGCCGATATTTTTACTTAGGCTTCGGAATTGATTTTTTTGAAAGGATCGGCTTAATCATTGTGAAGCCCATATCCTATTTTTCGAGTGGACTATTCTTTTCAATCTGTTAAGCAGATTTCTATTTTTCCTTTATGATTTTGTTTCCAACTTGATGGCATCATTTTATTCCTTAAGCCCACTTATAAGGAAAGTGTTATTTCTCTCATTCATGTAGTTAGAGAAATTTTCCGGAATCTTTGAGCTTGTCTTTGGATTATCACCTAAGTAATCTTTTGTGTGGTGCTAAGGTCTTTTCAGTTTGACCTTACCACCGGTTTTCAATTGCTACGAGTTGCGGAAGTTAGCATTCCACTTACCGCATTCCGCACTTGTTATGATTCCTATGAATGAATTATTATGTCATTCAGTTTGTCCAGCTTATTTCATCCATTTTATAAATCGAATATTCTATGAATGTTTCGATGAGACCATTCTTGTATTTATTGATTTCGGATGAAAATAGTAATTTAAAATTTTGCAAATCTTTTTCATAAGATTTATTTATAAGTAAAACTGGATTTTGTTCTTGAAACGAACAAAGAATATTCTTAAAACTTTTTAAGAGATTTATTTATCCTATAAAAGATGATTTTGTGATTGTATTTCCCGTTGAGTGCTTTAAGAATTTTGGTCGATGCGCTTGATCAACGTTATCGATAGGAATTTCCTAAACGCTTTGATGAGACAATCAGACACAGTATATTAACTTGAAAAATGTAAAATTTTTGTAGAAAGATTATTACATAAAAATAAAAATGTAATTTTGAAAGTTTTAACTTTTCAGGAAAGAAGATTATTTAAAAGAAATTCTTTCTTTTCGATACTCTTATTCTTGTGATTCCTGAAGGGGAACCAAGACTTTGCTTTTGTACCAATACTAGTCATATTGGTTTGTATGCCGTTCTCTTGCAAAGGAGAACGTGCTATCACTTGTGCTTCTAAATCATTATAGCCTATCAAGACTAGATATACCACTTATGATCTAGTGCTCGCGGTTATTGTTTCTACTTTTAGAGTTTTGCATCATCATTTTTAGGGGAGGAATTTGTTCTCCATCTCAATCATAAATCCTTGGAATATTTATTTTCTTATAAGGAACTTCATGTCGACTCGAGTTCCTAGCTTCCTATGATCTTGATATTCTTTTTATTCCCGAAGGGGAAATCGTGTTGCCAATGCGTTTAGTCGTAAGCAACAAGGGGTTGTTTCTTTGTTGATGACTGAATGAAATTATCTTTTTATCAAGTTCATCGGGCGTTTTGATGTACTTCGTTTTATTGAGTTTCATCTCATTTCTTTTATGAACTTGCGTCCGACGTTCTTTTATTGTGTTCGGTTCATTGGACGTACCCTTTTTGTACTACGTCGGTGTTCCGAAATCATTCGGGCTTTGATTCATCGGATGTACCATTTGTACTACATCGATGTCTTTGCTTTTGATTCATCGGATGTACCGTTTGTACTACATCGATGTCTATGCTTTTTATTCATCGGATGTACCGTTTGTACTACATCGATGTCTTTGCTTTTGATTCATCGGATGTACCGTTTGTACTACATCGATGTCTATGCTTTTGATTCATCGGATGTACCGTTTGTACTACATCGATGTCTTTGCTTTTGATTCATCGGATGTACCGTTTGTACTACATCGATGTCTTTGCTTTTGATTCATCGGATGTACCGTTTGTACTACATCGATGTCTATGCTTTTGATTCATCGGATGTACCGTTTGTACTACATCTATGTCTTTGCTTTTGATTCATCGGATGTACCGTTTGTACTACATCGATGTCTATGCTTTTGATTCATCGGATGTACCGTTTGTACTACATCGATGTCTTTGCTTTTGATTCATCGGATGTACCGTTTGTACTACATCGATGTCTTTGCTTTTGGTTCATTGGATGTACCGTTGTACTACATCAATGTCTTTGCTTTTGGATTCATTGGATGTACCGTTGTACTACATCAATGTCTTCGCTTTTTGATTCATTGGATGTACCGTTGTACTACATCAATGTCTTTGCTTTTGATTCACGGGATGTACCGTTTGTACTACATCAATGTCTTTGCTTTGGTTCATTGGGCGTACCGTTTTTGTACTACGCTGATGTCCCAAATTATTTGAGTTTCTAGTTTCTCGGGCGTACCGTTTTTGTACTACGCCGTTGCACTGGCTCAATTTTCTGCTATTCTTGACGTTCCCCACGTCTTTTGTCTACGGAAATGCCTTAGGGATTCCAGTTTTCATTCTTGAGCCCAGTGTTATTGAGGGGATTGAAGTTTCACCAAATTTGACTTTTGAGCAACATTATATTCGCATCATTGCTTCGGAGGTTGAGCGCCTTCGATATAAAGATATTCTTTTTGATAGAAGTTCAATGGTTCTCAAATCCTAAGGATTTCTCTTGTGAAATCTTGAGAATCCATCGAACGAAAACTTTTGGATTTATTCCTTCGTGCTCTTTATGGTGAACTTCTTGATTCAAATTTTCTTTTGTGTTAATATGCTTCTATGGTTGTTACTTCTTATATTTCCTTCTTAATTATTGCGAGGACGCAATTTCTTTAAGGAAGGGAGTCTGTAACAACCCGCATATTTATCGATTTTATATTGAAATATTTTATTTAAATATTTTATCGTTCGTCGGATTTTGGTTCGAAAAGCTACCTTTTGCATACGGTCGAATTAGGACTCGAGACCACCCCTATTGAGTTCAAAATGCCGTTTGCGACCTTTTTGAGTATAAGCTTCGATATGTTTGGAGAAAGTTGATTTTTGCTACTTTTCACTTAGGGCTTTGGTTTGGGCTGAGCCAATTAACCACTTATGTATTCAGTTCCAACCCCTCTCCTCTTCATTCACTTCATTTCTAATTCCTAACTCTTCAAGCTTTTACAACAATGGAGGTGGAGAGTGGAAATTAAAAATCCAAGCCCTAGCTTCCTTTGCAAATCCATCTCCTAGCTCCAAAGTTCAAGAGAACCCATTGGTAAGCTTCCTCTTCTTCTTCTCCAACTCATTCTCTCTTTGATTTTAGAAATTTCCTAAACCTAATTTAGGAAATGTTTCTCTTTTAAGCTTAGATTCAAGCTTCTTGTGTTGAGATTGAAGTGTGGTTGATCTTCCTTCGTCTTCAAGCTTCTCATTCATTATTTTCGGATTCAAAGGTGAGATTTTTAATCTCACATCTATGCTTATAATTCTCTTCTATTGTTAGGTATGAATTCCTAACACTTAGTCATGTGTATTTGACTTCGATTCGGATTGTTTTTGTGAATATTCCAACTTATAGTGTTTTGAGTTCAATTCGTCAAAAATCCTAACTTCTATGTTTGAACATGTTTTTGGAGATGCATCGAGAAGCATATAGGACCGAGTAGTCGATTGACATAAACCCTTAGCGCCGTTGCTCGTGCGTATGCAATGTTGGTCATGATTGAACCACATTTGTTATAGGCTGGGAAGAGGCTGGAAACAGGTTCGGCCGACCGACCCCCTTGGTCCGGTCGACCGACCTGCTTCCAAGTGCATAAGCACTTTCTATTTTAAGGTTCGGCCGACCGAGTACAGGGTTCGGTCGACCTACCTGCTGTCCCGAGAGGTTTTCAACCTTTGGTTCGGTCGACCGACTCAGGGAGTCTGGTCGACCGACCTGATGGTTTTTGCCAGATTAGCCTATTTTGCTAATCCGTTTGAATATCCAACTTTAATCGATTCGTGTTGTCTCCCTTTTGTTGTTGTCATTTATTATCGACTTTGATGACCTTTTCTTTGGGAATTTTAGATATATCCACTTTGATGGATTTTATATCGATTTCTTTAGATTTTATTCACGTCTTCGAATGTGAATTTTTATGCCCGATTGTTCCTACAATCTTCTTTGTGTTTTGTCACTTTAAAAATATAAATGTTTTCTATACTAGTAGTAAATATCAAAACCCTTTCCTCAAACGATTTCAATACTATTTTATTACAAAGCTCATTTTCTTAAACCGTTTTCCAATCTATTAGTATATACAAACCTTTACCTCACTCGTATGAGAAATCTAATTAAACGACTTAGTAAAACAAGTGGTATGAAACGCTTGCGTTTACTTCGTCGGTTAATTTTTGGACTTGTTCGATTGAACCGCTTGTGACAATTTTCTAGTGGAGATCTACAATTTGTTCGTAAATATTTAAGTTAAGCTAGTGGTTATGGGACATGAAGCTAAGCTCATATATTTACTAGCTTATTGTAATTGACACTTCTCGTTGATCATGACGATCATCTTTGTGGTTTAGACTAGCAATGTGCGATGTCTCTTTATTTATGTGGAGTACTGTTCCTCATTTTATTGAGCTTCGTCTGATTTCTCAATAAGTCGGGACATGGGGCGTATCTTTCTAGGTGCGTCGATGTTCGTCTATGCATGAGGCGTATCTTTCTAGGTGCGTCGATGTTCGACTTAGCATGGGGTGTATCTTTCTAGGTGCATCGGTGTTAGACATTACATGGGGTGTATCTTTCTACGTGCATCGATGTTTATTTACTTCGTGGAGCAATCGGCTCAATAATTCGGGGTATGGGGCGTATCTTTCTAGGTGCGTCGATGTTCGTCTATGCATGGGGCGTATCTTTCTAGGTGCGTCGATGTTCGACTTAGCATGGGGTGTGTCTTTCTAGGTGCATCGGTGTTTGACATTACATGGGGTGTATCTTTCTAGGTGCATCGATGTTTATTTATGCATGGGGTGTATCTTTCTAGGTGCATCGATGTTTATTTATGCATGGGGCATATCTTTCTAGGTGCGTCGATGCTAGAGCATGGGGCGTATCTTTCTAGGTGCGTCGATGTTCGACTGTACATGGGGCGTGTCTTTCTAGGTGCGTCGATGTCCAGTCTGTGGGATTGGCCATCCTTTTTATTGTGATTTGGTTCATCGGATGTCCCGTTGTACGACGTCGTTGTTCCTTTTTATTGTGATTTCTGGATTTCGTGTGTTGATTTCTGGAATTTGTGTTTCACCAACTTTTACGATGGGCATTGATATATATATATCATTTATTGTGGCTTGGTGAATGAAATTAGGAGTATGACATTCCTTTTTATCTTGAGTAGATTATTGTGATATTGATTAATCTCTTGTTGATTTTTCAATTACTTATTTATCACAGCTTGGCATTGTGATTATTATATGTTTGTGTCTATTATATATCACTTCATCTGATATTTATAGCTAGACTGATCCGTTTATTATTTTCTTCTTAAGTAATACTGGGGTCAGACCGAGATTTTTCAGGTGCTCCTGCTTGACTCCTTATCCGTCTACGTATGATCTTTTGGTTAACTACTTACATTAGTAGTAGCTTTTTTTGTATACACCTGAGATATTGACTCATAGTTGTATTCTTTTGTATAGCACGTGTTGTTATTCTTTTGTATTATTGTGGATCCTTTTGACCACTACTCTGGTATACACTTTCATGTGTTAGTGTTGTATTCATATCTATTTCCACCTTTGTGATATGAATTATCTGTGACTGATTTATGTTATGTTTATTTCTATATTTCTTTCCGAAGATATTATAGCCACTGTGTAGTAGCTTTGAGTTTGTGTCGGCATGTCGGATTTCCACTTAAGAAGAATTGCATGCTCTTTATCTGGCATATCGGTGCTCGCGCAAAGCAATTACACGGATGGTCGCTCCTCAACAGCCTTATTCTCCGTGCTAGTTGACAGCATTCACCGTAATGTTCTTGGCTAGCGTGGGTATAGAGGTAGGGCGTCACATCCTCGAATCTTGGGTCGAAGGTGAGGATTGCAAGTGGCTTCGATTTGAGAGCGCCTGATCGAGTTCGTATGACCTGAGGAAGGAGTGGCCTTAAGCCGTAGTTTTTGAAGATGGGTTCGGCTTCGTTGTTACTAGAGCACGAACAGGAAGAAGGGGGAAAGGTTTGGGCGGCCACGATCATGAATTTCAAAAAGGAACGGCTGTGATATTGGAGGTTAAAATTAATATAAAAGTTGTTAATTTTTGTATTAAAATTCGTATAGAACTTTGTAAACTCATATCTTTTTCATACGAGGTCGGATTCGGACGAAACTTTTTGCGTTGGAATCGTATGGACGAGCTCTACGCGATGCAACTGTATTGGAATCATTTGGAGCTCATTAAAATTTTGGGTTAAATCGAACGCCGCTCGATTTGATTTAAAATCGTAATAATCAAGGTGAGTGTTTTATAACGCTCACAACATACTAAATATCTTTATGCTAGTTAAATTGACATTATGAAGTGTTATGTTTTTATTTGTCGTTGTTTGATAAAATTTAATTGTCATATAGATTGTCATTTGAATTAATCGTTGAAATTAAATTGACAGTTAAATTTAAATTGAAATTGAAATTGAATTGCGATTAAATTACCTGACATTGATAACTATGAAATTGCTATGAATTGTATTGTTTATTGGATGATGTATGTCGATGGATGTTATTGGTTGATAGTTAAATGTTTGGATGTTTACTTGCTTATATATATATATATATATACTTTATGCATACATATGACACTGTGATTTGATTTAAGTGATATATATTCATCCTTGACATTTAATTGAAATAAATAATTACTTGGCCATAGGATAGAAAATTATATACGGACACCGGATTGGCTAAATTAATAATTTTAAAAATCGTCAATTTGAAATTGGTTTAAATGTTTCGATTTAAAAGTTATAAATAGAAATCAATTTATAAAAATCGAATTTATCGAAATTTGAGTTTGGAATGTTGAAATTAATTTTGGTTAAAAGAAATTGTTAAAAAAAATAAGTGAAGACTTTGGAATTTAAAATCAGGATATGATTGAATTTTGAAATTGATTTGTTTAAAGATTTAACCTTAATTCGAGCTTTGAATATTACTAAGTAAAAGTGATATAAAAATGATATTTTGAAATCGAGCTTGGAATTGAACCATATTTGAAATTTGGATTTAAACTTGAATATTGATGGAAAATTTGTTAAGTGTTATAAATGGATATTTTGAAATCAAGCTCCAAATCGATAAAAATTGAAATTGAATAAATTGAAGGTGAATGTAAAATTGAATTGATTTGAAGTTAAAGTTGACGTTGTTTTGAATTGAAATCGAAATTGAATCGGTAGAATGGAAATTGAAAGTGATTTGAATTGGGAAGTTATAAATTGAAATGGATTGGTTTTGAAGCTGTTTTATTTGTTTTCCAAATTACTCGGTTATATAAACCATTTTGGATACTTAAACTGTTTTAATCTATTTTAAATCTACTTAACCCGAATTAAATTATTTTAAACTAATTTATCTATTTCAAATCCATTTTAAGATTTTAAAGTATTTTAACTATTTTAATTATTTAAAACTACTTTTAAACTACTTAAAGCTATTTTTCTAAAATCCTAAGCTGATCAATAAGGTGAAATGTTTATATTTAAATCTTGAATTTAAATACGAATTGAGTTAAATGAAGTTGCAACCTAAATTGAAATTCGAAACGATTTTGAAAACAAATGAGATATTGATGCGGAAAATGTTTTTTTGAAACGGAATCTTACAGTTGAATAGATATGATGATATTTGAAATGGATTTGATTTTTGAAGCAAATATGATATTTTGATATCAATTATGAATCGATTTGAAATGTAAAAGAGCCAACGGTGTAATAATACGTAGTTATCAAAGAGACCGGGATCGGATATGGACATACTCTCTGTCGATACCGAAACCACTTTAATAACTATTATACGCGGAGTGTTGATCCAGAATGAAGTGGATGGTTTGGTGAACGCGTTGACTGAAGAAAGAGAACAATATTGGATGACCCCTGACATGACTAAAACAGGAGCCGCGTCGGGCCATTGAGGTTCGCCACCTCTAGCGGACACGCTTCTTCGATACCATTTCTATTACATTTGTGATTCGATTTGGGTGCACCCCTTGATTTCGGAGTGTTGTTTCGCGGTGTTGGGGTGGCTGCTGGCTATGCCCAACATCAGTCCGGATCACGCAACTACTAGTATCCTAGTTGGTATCGCCTCATGTACCTTGTCTCGCGACCACTACGTTTTGATTTGTACCTTGAGTATATGGATTGCCCTCTGGTGACTACCGGTTTTGGGGAAACTACGGTCTTGTATATGCTTTTGGGAATATAAAATGTGTTACGGGGGATTATGGTAACGCCTTAACTCTATTTTGATACTTTATATTACTGATAGGCATTATCTACTTAGCGTATATTACTACATAGTAGATAGTTTAACGGATCCTTGAGAGATGGAAAATCCCGTAACATCTCTTAAGTTATTGCACGCACGTTGCCACTGGATAGGAGATGTCAAACCCCGTAAACATCTCTGACGCCGGTACACTCATATTTATTTACAATTGATTTAACTTACATGAGGATATTTAGTCCTGACTCGAGTGTTTTGTCTTTTCATTACGCTCGGGTCAGACCTGAGTTTTTCAGCTTATTGAAGATCTATTCTGGAGGACGAAGACGAAGATTTGGTATTCTATTACTATTATTACCCTTGCATCATGCTATCTGCTGCATTATTTAATTGTTCTATTGTATATGTATAAACTCTGATAAATGTTGTATAAATAATTGTCAAAGTATAGTAGACAGCTTCATGAACTGTTTATTTGACTATTATATTTTATTGTTCCGCTGCGAGATTCTGTGTTGTTTCATTTCCTTTATTTCTCTTTCTTTTCTTTTCTTATTTACCCCAATAACCATCTGCCATTTTGAATGGTTTGGAATCGACATGTGGATTTGATCGTCGGTTTAAACTGTCCAAAAAGGCGGGTCGTTACAAATATTAACTATGCTATTAGAGTAATAATTGATTTTGTATAAAGATTAAAATCAAATAAAATCAATTTATCAAAATTAATTATAAATAATTAGATTTTATTACAATTGAAATTAAACATTGAAATCGGTAAATTAATTAACTTTGAATTGATATCTAGATTTTATATATTTGATCATAGTCTGATTTTATATATTTTCTTATAAATATGATTTGCACTTATTTTGGTAATAGTATAGTTATAAAAGCATTGTTTGGTTGTAGTTTACATATTAATTATATATAATTGACTATATATAAAAGTTTTGATATGTGTTGTTTGTCCGTTGATTTTAAACGACAGAAATTGTAAATTATTAAATTTGAATTGAAAAGTGATTTAATTAGTTTAATATTAATTTATTTATTTAACATTAAAATAGCCATTTTGGCCACTGTCTTGGATTTTGACGAAACAGGTTTCATCGAATCCATAATTGTGAGTTATTGTAGGATTTCAAGTTTCATAATGATCGGACTTGTTGATTGATCGTACGGGCTTAAAATGCCTAGAAATTAATTTAATTGAAAATCAATTTGAAATAGGCTGATTATAAGGTAACTTCTTCACGCGATGGAATCAGGACTTGAAACCAGTTCCATTGAGTTTGAAACTATCCAAAACAACTATTTTGATACATGGAATAACCCATTTTCGTTTCGTAGGCAGAACGGGCTTTCCAGGTTGTTTATCATTCAACTTCCAAATCAAATCTGATCCATTCATTTCTATTTCTGATCTGCCTATAAATAGTCCGTTATAAACCCTAGCTACTTCTTATGTTCATTTGTCTCTACGTACATTTTCTTCTCAACTCCTCATTATAATGGCAGATAAACAAATTCCCATTTAATTTCAAATCAAATTCCAAATCAAAAATTAAAACTCCTCAAACAATATCGAATTATATATCGATTTGAAGCTCTCGTCAAGCGCAAGTCAAATCAACAATCTTTTTCTCGATCAGAGTTTCTGTGTGCATAGAATTCGGTAGTTTATTCGTGGCCGTTCATCATGTTCTGATGAACTTCGTCTGATCGACGAATTAAGGGTATGGATGTGTAGAAATTGTCGTAGGGATTGCATCTGGGTAGTTCGTGGGTGATGTAAACGGTTGGATTTGGAAAAATAATTCAAAATAGGGCTAGGTTTTAGTCGCCGGCTGGGGGGTTTCGGGCTTTGGTGGTGATGTCGTCTCCTGCGTGTGGCCGGTGGGGAGAGGAGGATTAGATCGGCGGCTCGTTCGAACGTGGTAACGGATGGTCAGTAGTGATCAGGTTCGGTGGCTTCGTGCTTCGTGCGCATTCGAGCTGGGCCATGAAATATTAGGTTCAAACGAAGCAGGTGACGTGGTGGCGTGTAGGTGTTTATTTATTTATTTTACTTTATTTAAATTTTAATTATCCAATGTTCTAATATTCATAACTTTTTCATATGAGGCCCGATTTATGCGCGGTTTCTTACATTAGGACCGTATTGAAATTTCAGACCATTTGACTTAGGGTTGGACAAATTCTAAGACTGTTTTAATTTTAGGCAAAAATTGGATTTTTATTCGATTTAAAATTGAAGGTGAGTGATTTGACCCACTCACAACTTCTAAAATTTCTTATGTTAGTTAAATTAAATTTATGATGTGATTAGAAGTTTATCTATGGCTACTTGATATTTTTAAATTGCTATTCCTGTTAATTTGAATTTATTTTGAATTAAATTGTCATATAATTTATTTTTGAATTTAAATTGCCAGTTAATTACCTACATATAATAATCTGTTAATTATTGATATCTATTGGTTGAATTGGATGATAATTGTGATGGATGTCTAATTGCTGATATTGGATGATTGGATGCTATATTTGATTTTTGAAGTTCTATCATTCTACAAGTTCCTTTAGTTATTATTAGGAAAATCACTATGGGTTGAAATAATATATTCCCAAACGATCTATAGATTAGGGAAAAAATCATTATGGATTGAAATGACAGACCTGAGCGATTTTATGGAGTTTATTAATTTGGGATTACGGTTTGAAATGATATATAACTGTAAAATTTTAAATTGCGGACTGAAATGAAAAATATCAATATCACTTGAACCTAGGGTTGAGAATTATATACGAACGCCGGATTGGTTAAATTAAATGATTTTAAAACCTTATTTTTCTTGAATTTAGTTAAATGATATTTTGAAATAAAATTTGATTTTTATAAAATTGATTTATTATCGAAATTCAAGTTTTATGTTAAAAATTGGAATTGTTTCAAAGGAATTTTTTAAAGAAATTAAATTGAAATTTTAAAGTTGAATGAAGTATACGTGAAGTTTGTCAAAATTAGGTTATTAAAATTGTTCGAAATATAACTTTGAAATATATTAAAATTAGAGTAATTTAAATTGATATCTCAAATATGGATTTGGAAGCGATGTAGAATTAAATATTTTATTAAGAATTTGATTTGAAAGATTTGAAATTGGGTTTTGCAAATTGAAAATAGTCCAAATGTGTTGAAAGGAAATGAATATTTTAAATTGATATTAAATTCAAATTTATATTTTCAATATAAACTGTTTAAAAATATATTGTTGTAAAGATTCTAAATTTTAAGATTTTCAAATTATTAAACTATTTTAACCTATATTAAATCAATTTAACCTATTTTAAACCATTTAATTTATTTTAAAACTAATTAACCCATTTTAACTTTTTTTAAATCTATTTAGTCTATTTTAAAGCTATTTAATTTATTTTAATTATATTTAATCTATTTTAAATCTATTTAGCTATCTTAAATCAATTTAACAGTGTCTTTAATCTATAATTAAATTAGAGTATTTAACTATTTATAACTATTTTAACTATTTATTACTATTTAAACTATTTTTAAATTTCAGACTAAGTAAAGTGGAAGTGTTTGTATCCAAATTTTGATTTAAAAGTGAACATGGTTAAATGATTATTTTAACCTAAGTTGGGATTTAAATTACATATTTGATTTGAATATGAAGTTTTGATATGAGGGTTTTAAACTATTTTGAAAACATGATTTTTGGAAGTGAACATAATTTCGAAAGTGATATGGTTTGAATTGAATATGATATTTTGATATTAGTGATGAAATGATTTTGGAAATGTAAAAGAACCATCCGGTGTGAAATAAGCGTTTGGTAGTTAAAGAGACCGGGATCGGATATTGTCATGCTCTCTGCCAATACCAAAAACCACTTTAACAACTATATACGTGGTGGAGATTCCAGAAATGAAGTAGGATGGTTTGGCGAATGATTTCCATATAAGGTATGACGTAACCCTGACTCCCGTGAGCTAACTTAGATGTGACTAAAATAGGAAACATGCCGGACCAAATGAGGTCGCACTTCCAATCGGGCATATTTCTTCGATACCATTCTATTACTTTGTGATTGATTTGGTGGCCACCCTTGATTTTGATTTGGGAATGTGTCTGAGGTGGGCGGTAGTAGCTGCTATGTGTTACCGCCAGTCCGGATCTGCAATTGATATATCTACCCTGGCATTGCCTCAAGTGTCGTGTTCACATACCCCTAGAGCGCCTTCTACGAGTTTGTTTTGTAGCATACCTATGGAGTGCCCTCTGGGTAAACCTTCAGTTTAAGGAGGAGCGTACAGTACTGTATAGACTATGGGGAATATATAAAATGTGTTAAGGGGGATATGGGTAACGCGTTAATGCTATTTTAATACTTTTACTTTACTCTAGGCACTATTATAATAGCGTATTGCACTACATAGTAGATAGTTTAACGGATCTTTAGGAGATGTGGATCCCAAACATCACTTAAATTATTACACTCACATTAGATACTGGATAGGAGATGTCAAACCCTACAAACATCTCTGATGCCGTCACATTCGTATCTATCATTGATTAACTTACATAAAATCTTTTAGTTCTGACTCGAGTGTTTTGTCTTTTCAATTCGCTCGGGTCAGCCCGAGCATTTTAGAGTTGAAGACCTTATTTCAAGAGGATGAAGATGATGATTTGTGCTACTATTATGTACTATATTTTTCCCACTGCATTCATACTATTCCGCTGCATTATTTATTTATCTCTGTTATGTGTAACTCTGATTCTGTGTTTTATAAGTATAATCAAATGTTTTGTAAACCACTTCATGAACTGTTATCTGATTATTATATTTTGTCATTCCGCTGCAAGATTCTATTTTTCTTTTTTTCTTTCCTTTTTTTTCTTATTTACCCCATAACAATCTGCCCTTTTAAATGGTTTGAGTCTAACATGTTTGTCTGCTTAAAACGTCCAAAAAGGCAGGTCATTACACTTGTATTGGGTTTTCTTTCTGTAATAGTTGTCAATATAATATCGGTATGACTTCCTTCGTAGTGTTATACTGAAAGTCGTATTGATAATTATCTTATGGTTTGGAGTCCTGGATAAAGTTGTGACTAAATCCCAACTCTGTGCGTGAATCTTTTGAGGAATTGACCTCACCCGATTTGTCTATTTCGAAACCTCCTGCTTGTGTTTTCCTTCGAAGGTGAGATGCCTTCGAAATGATGATGTTTTTCTCATAAAATTCAATGGTCCGTTAATCCTAACTCTTATACTTGGGAAACCATAGAATTTATTGAGCTATCTTAGCCAAGTTTTCTGTTTTCTTGTGTTGAGGGTGAGAAATTTAAACTCTAGCTTATCTATCTTCCTTTGCTTGATGAAATGAATCATGTTGAATACAGCTCTTTTCTGGAAATTACGAGGACGCAATTTTGTTAAGGGCGAGTCTGTAACAACCCTGGTTTGGAGATTACGTGCTAATATTAAATTATAATTTAATATTGTGAATTAAATAAAAATAGGAGATTTTAAATTGTTTATTTGGATTAAACAATGAATTTTGGAATTAAACATGAGAAACTAAAATTCCAAACATTTTATTTGGTTAATGTGATTATAAATGGAAAATGAATTTTTTTTTTAGAAAATGCAATAATAACATTAATTATTGCCCGTTTGCTTCTTTTAATAATTTTTAAAAGAAGTAATTGATTCTTAAACGTTTTTTAATTAAATAAAAAGGTGGAAATTGGTTTAGAAATATGTTATGGCTATAAACTATGTTTGGAAATGATTTAAAATATTTTTCTAAGTAATAAAAGCATTTTCGTTGAATTTTAGAAGTTAAAAGCAATGTTTTATCTATTTATTTGAGTAAATAGTGTATTTTTGTAAAATAAAGGATTGTAATAATAAAAAAAAATTGAAATATAAATTTATCTTTTTGTATGATGGAAAATGTTTTGTTTTATTAGTGTGTGAGTTTACATATTTTTCTTATGTTAAAATTGGGAGGAAAATGTATTTTGGTTTTGTAAAATAGTGTAAATATGTACATTTTTGATTAAGTATGAATTAATCTTAGGCCATTTTATTTTTCTCTTCATTTTGGATCCAAATGGCTCATTATTGCTTACTAGGTAATTGAGAAAAGGAAGAAAACAAAGTTTACAGTACGTTCGTTTTTATCTTAACCTTCTTCTTCCTCTTTTCTATGAAATAAGAAAACTCCACCGTTCCGTCAATTCAAGCTCAAATCTTCAAGTTAATTCAACAAATTAAAATCCTTTTCAAACTGGAGTATAAACCTAAAGGTAATCAAACTCCAAGCCTTTTAATTTCATCAAACTCTTAATTTCAAAGATAAGTTTCTAATTTATAGTAAATCTTTCTTTGCATGTCGTTTCTTCTTACGGTACAGGTTCTTGAAGGCCTATTTCACGACCAAAGCTTCCATCTTGTGGCTTAGATCTGGGTATTTACACAACTACAGCAAGGTGAGTTACAAAACTCACAAAAACTAGATGAGCCAAGCTCAAATCGTGAAAAACAGCAAATATTTGCTTGCTGTATAAAATTTCCTGTATGTGTTCTTTATTTAAAATCTTTTCTCTGTTGCATCTTTGAGAGCTTATAACTTTTGATTTCAGCAACGAAATGCAGTCAGGTTTCTTGCATTTAGTTGCTTGCATGTTGAACTTCATCTCTGCCAATTTTGGTTGAAAAATATTGTCATTTAGATGTTCAGAACAGTGGTAGAAAGTCAATTCAAACCATATGTTCGTCTGTACACATTTTGTTTTCTAAGTTGCTGCAAACATGGCCTAAGTACATGTTTGAGATAGCATATCTCTTTCATTTCTTACTAGAATTCGTTGGTTCTTTATTTGTTTGAAGGATAAAGTTTTCAACAATATGCACACCAATTTTTAGCACAATATGAGGTCATTTGTTCCTTTATTTCAGGCCTATAAGTTGAACCCAAGATGGTTTTCAGCCATGGGCACATTTTTGTTTTTGAACATTTGCAAACATGGCCTGAGTCCATGTTTGAGACAACGTAACTTTTTCATTTCTACTCGAAATTCATTGATTTTTTATTTGTTTGAAATTTGAAGTTTTCTGCTATATGTACACCAATTTTTAGTTCAATCAGAGGTCATTTGACTACCTTTTCCATGTCTATAAGTTGAACCCAAGAGGATTTCAGACCTAGACAGAATTCAACATGGCCGAGTCCATGTTTGAGATTCTATATCTTTAGAATTTCATATCGGAATTCAATGAATCTTTTTAAAATTCATAGATAATTGTTCTACTTTGTGTATCAAATTTTAGAGTATTCATAGGTAATTAAGCCTTTCAAATTATGTCCGAAAGTTGAACCCGGAGAAGATTTCAGACCTGGGTATTGTTTCGCCTATGCATTTTTATGTTTTTCTTCCATCCGACTTTTGGCTTTTACTTCTTGTTTTTGTGATATTTTAGAAGTGTTCGAGGGCTATGATGCATATCAATAGGATAGCCAAGTTTTGATGAATTCGATATTCAAATTTTGAATCATTTTGAACTAAATTATGATGCATATCAAATTTTAATGATGCATATCAATAGGGTTTTTAAAGCTTGTTCTTCAAAGTAAATTATTTTTATATAAAATACATGTTTTTCACTATTTGAGCGAACGAGAAGGAGAATTAAACGGTTTGATAAAACACATGGTATGGGACACGTGCGTTTGTCTTATCGGTTAATTCCCGACTTTTCCATTTGATCGTTTTGACCTTCGGGTCGAGTTTAACGATAAGATGAGGTAAACTTTTTACCGCTTTATGTGTGAAATTTACTAGCGGTTAGTCAACCTTTCAGTGCGAACGTGTGGTATGGGATGCACATTAACATTAATCGGGTTCTTATCCGAAAGTTTGTGACACATTTGTCTTCAAGACGTATTGCCGATACTGGACCTTCAGGTCATTGTCCTAGAGAAGTTTCCCATTACGGCGTATTTATCAATGCGGCATATTTGTCTTCGAGACGTTTTCCGTTGCGGTGTATTTGCCTATTAAGACGTATTTTCCTTCTAGCATGTTACCATATTTGAGAGAGAGCAGTAGTTGGCAGGCTTCGGCCATAAGCACGTGCAAAACTTTTAAGATGATTGCATTGATTATTGTGATTTCTCGAGTGTGTCGCATTTTTCATGGTTGGCCATTTGAGCCATTATATATGTGTGTGTGTGTGTGTATAAATGGCGATTACCTTATGGGAATTTGAGTTGTCTATACTGGCATTATATGAGATTTGCTTTTGGCATTATTGTTTGAGATTTTCCTTTTGACGTTATTATGAGATTTTTCTTTTGGCTTTTATTCGAGATTATATTCTCTTATGTTGGAGATTTATATGTAATTGCCTTATGGCATATTTTAAGATGATGCTTTCTCTTTCGAGAATTCTTTTGAGTTTGCCGATATGGTGGGTTTGGGATTTCTCCTCTTTGGAGTTATTTTTTTCCTCCTAAACCATATTTGATGTTTTGTGATACGCCAATGAGATGAGGTGTGCTTTTATTATGAGATTTGTTATGAAGTTTTATCGCCTTTGAGTTGCATTAATGTATAGTGATATCCTTATGTCACTTGAAATTACTATACCTACTTAATTGTGCCATGTGAAGTAACCATATACCCTTGAATTATTCCTTATCACTGGAGAAGATTATCACCTTGCCATATGCTCATTTTATCGATTATCCGCTCAAACTGATTTATTAAGCTAGATTGACCCGCGTATTTTATATCGGGTCAAACCGGGGTGTTTCAGGTTAGGTACCCTTATGGACTTTTTTGCTTCCCTTTTTGTTGTAGTCCCTTTTGTTGCCTCTCTAATATGTATATTGTTTTGATTCGTGTATATTGTGGTCGTCATACCACATATGTGATGTATCATTTTATATACTCTGTGATACAACTGTATATGTGTATATATCTGATTGTTTGTTGTTCTGTGATGTGTTTGCATTTGAGTTGTTGTATTTTTTTTTGATAGATCCTATAGCCACCTATGGCTTTGTATTAAGTATTTATTGGACATGTCGATCCACTTGAATTAGAAAAAAAAGTATAGAGCATTTATCGACGTATTCAATAGATATTTAAGACAAGACAATAGATGGTCGCTTCTAACCAACCATATTCTCCGCATTAGCAGACAGTATTACCCAGTAATACTCTTTGTTAATGTGGGGTCTCAGGGTGGGGCATCACATTATGATAACGAAAACAATTACTACACAAAATATGGAGATATTATTTTTAATGACATTCTTTGGAAGCACTTTTCAAGTAAATATATTCAAATAGCCTAAATTGTTACATTGGTTAAATTTGACGGCATTATAAATTTACAATCAAGTCCGAACGCACTAATTGGAAAATGGATTTCCATACAATGGTAGGTAAGGGACTACCTCCATCTTGTACATATCTAGAGGAATGTGCCGATGATACATAAACAATCCTCTGCATCTGGCAAGACCGGCCTGTCGCTATTTGACATTGATACGTAGCCTGGATAGAACCGAATATTACATCACCCTTATCGTAACCGACCCATCTAGGGCCCTATAGCATACACAACATACTCTACTTATAGAAAGTAATCTAGAAAGGTGATGAACATACCCTAATGGTTGCAAACCACATAGCCATGCGGCGTACCTTGTTTAAGCCATTATCGGGTGATGAAGTCTGAGATAGCGATTACCTTTCACATAGTACATTCCACTTTGAATGCCACACTACCATTCCATAATTACACAACTAATTTCTACAAACGAATAACTCCTAAAATCGTACGTCTTAGGAAAGAGTGTCAAGCTAAGAGAAGTTACCGTCTCCGCCACCAACAGATGATACGTTAATAGAGATCAATTTACGTAACTACAAATCCAACGTCAAACATTCGTCCATATAAGTTGTCCAGGAACAAGGCAAACCAAAAGCACTTTCCTTCCACATCCTATCGGGAACTACCCTTAGGATTAGTAGCAAGAAGTCCTTACATCGCAGATTTTAAATGAAGAACTACTGCCATATAATATGATATGGAAAATTTCCCCCGAGGGTTAGTGACAAGCAGTCCTACATTCCTTCTTTCAAATTATATCCATGTCTTCACTTCAAATACATAAATTGGTTCGAAGTGGTCTTCAGATAGTAATTACCCAAATACGACCCTGGTTCCTCTTAACCAATTGTTAGCACCAAAATTGTCCACTAACACCCTTAAGAAAGATTGTGTAGAGAGATCAATGAAGATAATAAATTAAAATAGAAGATAGGATGTAAATTTAAATGCAAAGAACAAGAACACCAAATTTATAGTGGTTCGGCGTAACTGCCTACGTCTACTTTGAAGTTGATTTCTATTGCTTTCCTTGATAGTTGATTACAGATACAATCCGTTTTCAATTACTCGAATACAATTGCAAAGTAAAAGATTAAGTCTTGAGAGAGTGTTGAAAGCGGTAGAGTTTCCCTAGTGTTCTCGAAAAAACCGATCCCTTTCACTGTGCCCCTGCCTCTCTATTTATAGACGAAGGTGGGTTGGACTTCCTTGGTGGGCTTGGCAGTTGAATACCTCGGCCCAAATGGAGTAGGCTCTGTGTGCCGACCCTAATATGCCGAACGACCAAATCCCGAACCACCACCTTCATGCCAAACGAAGTGAGGTGCCGAACGACCTCGGGATGCCGAACAAGACTTGTTTCGAACGATACTGGATGCCGAACGGTAGGCGAATGCCGAACGAGATGGATGCCGAACGGTAGGCGAATGCCGAACGAGATTTAGGCCGAACAGTAGGCAAATGCCGAACGAGATTTAGGCCGAGCAGAATGATGTGCCGAACAAGGTCTGGATGCCGAGCAATATGGGATGCCGAACGATTCTGCTATGCCGAATATCTCTTAATACCGAATACTCTTTGCATGCCGAACGCTCCCTGGATGTCGAATGGTTCAGAATGCCGAGCGCTCCAGAATACCGAATGACCCTGACTGCCAAATGCTTCCTTGTGTCGAGTACTCTCGAATGTTATTCGAACGTGAATGTCGGACGTACCATTTGTGCCGAACGTTCAGAATGTCGAACGGTGTGTAAATGCCGAGTGCCTAGTTGCCTGGTCAAATCTCCAGGAAACACTTGCCCCCCAAAGTGTATTACATGACCGAATGTGATGCGCTTTGAATTACGCTTCGCTTCGATCCTTGGCTTATTTCTCTCGGAGGTGCTTTCTTGTGAATACCAAGGGAGGTGATGTGTGCCGGACGAAATACAAATACCGAACAGAACAGTTGAAGCCGAACGCTCCATGTATGCCGAACGGCTCTGAATGCCGAAGCCGAACGATGACGCTTTGACCGGTTCCACCGGTCATAGCCTCTTCGACTTCCCTTCTTCTCCTATAAAAGTCAGCATCTTCCTCCTTCTTCTCTTTTCACTTTTTACCTCCGTTATCCTGTATTCGCGAATCTCGTCAAACTCCAAGAATCTTACTACCCTTCTTTCCTCGAACTTCATACCCTACACCACCCTTTTCCCAAATCACTCGGAACTAATCAAAGTCGTGCTTTAATTCCAGAATTATCCCGACCTTCGATCTATTTGCTAGGTATCGATCCCTTCTGTTTAACTGCTTTCCTTGATTAAAAGTTTTGATACGGGGCTTAAACTCGTAACTTAGGTCTGTGGCCAATGGGTATTTCGTGGATTAAAGGATTGAACTGTGATTAGGATGTTTTGTAGGGCTAGATGATGTGGTGGAAAGGAGAAGTGGCCAGAGATGAGCACGCGAGGGAGTTGATGGGAGATGTATTGTGGTTCAGCATGGTTCTCTTGTGCCGAACGAGTTTGGAGGGAAAAAATAGGAGAGGAGTAGGAATTGGCTATAATGCCGAACAGTATGGTTTGGCATGACTCGCCGAATGATTTGGCCTCGTTGTTCGGTATGGATGGAGGAAGAAAAGAGAAATGAAGCCGTTGTTAAGGACGGAGCGCCAAGCGTTGGGGCACGGCGTAACTTTGGTTCGGCATGACTTGCCACATGCCGAGCAGTGCAATGGAAGGTTAGGGAGGAAGTATGAATTAGATAGAATGTCGAACGTTACTTCGGCCAAGCAGTACTTATGCCTAACGTTACTTCGGCCGAACAGAACTTAGGCCGGACGATACTTTGGCCGAACAGTAGTCAGGCCGAACGATAGTCAGGCCGAACGGCAGTTTGGCCGGTTGATGCTTAGGCCGAACAACATTCTAACTTTGCCGGAGCATAAGACAAAAACAAAGACATGGACCTAATCAAACTGGCACATCAAACTAACCTGGACTGATAACTATCAAACTGGCATATCAAACTAATCTGGACTGATAACTTCCTAGTTCCAATCGTCATAAGCCTGAACTGAAGTCGATAAAAACAGACAAAGGCTTTTGGCATATAATGTCGATGTCCGAGTTTAAAATTGAAAACATTTCCAAGCTGGCTTTCGGAGATGGTCAGCGATGACGGTCTTCGAGAATGACAGTTCAAAGTTCAACTTTACACCATCAACTATGTGGCCTATGATTTCTCAGCATTTATATTTGAATGATTGCACTAGATCACACACCGCACAGGGGGGGAATTTATGTTGTTAAGTCTAACGTTGATTATTTTTCGAGTATAGTTCAAACAGGTGCTCTGCCAAATTCAAGAAATGTCTAGGAGATCTAGCTCCGCCACGATTTCAGATAAACCGGGACCGTCCTACCAATAAGAAGTCGCAGATGTTTCAAATCCATCAACCTCCCCTGCACATAACTTAGTTCCCAATGCTTTGGAGGTAGCAATTTTCTTGGACAACCCTGTCGATTCTCAGGCTTCAAAGGTCAATGAAGTTTCGCTCCGGCAAATATGCTCTATTCATGGAATCCCTTTTGACGACGTGTTGATTCCATCGAGGCACGATCGTCCACACTTGCCCCCATTTGGATACACGGCATGTAATAAATTCATGTGATGGGTTGGCAGCGTGCTACCATTCAATTTATTTCTTCGGCATGTGCTGCAATACATCGACATTGCCCTGTCGCAACTGCACCCGAACAACCACGCGTTCATCTACGGTACCTACATCCTCTTCATGACCGTCCTCTCTAGGCCTCCAATTCCGCACGACATCAGATATATATATATATATATATGGTCAAGAAGCGGAGAGATAGCCCCTCCTTTGTGTTCCTCGAGCCGTACCACAAATGCCAGATTTTAACCGGAGCATGGAGCAAGTTTACCCTGTACAAACAGGAACGGTTCTATGTGCGTTGCCCTCCTGGCTTCGCATGGAGATGGGTTGAAGGAAGTAAGTCTCTTCTATGGATCGATATTCGTGCTTGGTCGGAACCGTGCCTTTTCTAACTTTTGTTTCGCCTTTTCAGGTATCAACCCACGTCCTGATGGTCGAGGATATTCTGAGGCTGTCGAGGCTATTCGAGCCCTTCCTGTCGAAGAACGGGACATCCGGACTCTCATTTCGAGTGAGACACTTTCAAGGTTTGGGCTGTTGGCAGAAGGTCATCAGATAAGCCTTCCTCAAGGCGTCGCCGTATCCAGGCCCACCTCTGGGAATGGGAAAAAATTAGCTGAGTCATCAGCACGTCATACTCCTGACACACCAGAAGAGGGGGAAATTAAAGGGAATGAAACACCCGAAGCATAAGGTGAGAATTGGGTGCCATTCAGGATCCGATAGTCGAAGTGCACGACATCGAAACGTCATCTTCCCCTTTGAAGAGGAAAAAGGGATTGACGTACAAGATTAGGAAGGAGAAGGTTGGTGGAACTTCAAAAGTTACGCTCATCCCAACGGAGAAAGAGGCTTCTTCACAGCATGTAGAAAGTTCTTTAAAGGGCCTATCGAACCTCTCCATTCCCGATGACCTGCTCAATTATGACTTCGACCATCCGGAAGCACTTAAACTTCACTCGCCCATCAAAGGCGATGCGGGCTCTCTAGCTCAAAGTCAGGGAGAAAAAACTCCCATTAGTAAAGTAGCTGGTCCGTCGGGGGGAAACACTAGGACACGCACAAAAACTTGCACTTCAATTGCACTTAGATTTTCGTCGTCACGCCACTCTTTGCTAATTCGTCGTTATTTAAATTCTATGCTGGTGACATGGGACGTACACACGACATTGATCGTCTCCGTGGGTCATCTGTTTTCCATCACTCTAGACGTGACTCGGGTTCCGGGAGACGTCGGGACAGAGACGGTGATGGCGATAGGGATTATCATTTCCGGGACTCATCATATTGGAAGAAAACATATTATCAGCCCAAGTACCACCAACATCCCTCTTCTCACTCGGAACCAAGCAAAGATAAGCACGACTATAAGGGATCGCAATCCGATGTCCCCCGAGACCAACACTCTGATTCCTCTTCCACACGGCAATCTCGAGATCCTCACAGGAGAGTTGAACTTTCAAAGCCGTCTCCTCCCGTTCCCGCAATAGTTCCAACCGTATCGGAGAGGCTGGCCGAGGTTAAAGATAAATTTTCAAAAATTTGCTTTGATGGCCTGAAATTCCTCCCAGCAATTCATCCTATTCCAAGACATGTCAAGCAGAGCGCCATCGCCTGTACCAACGACGTCTATGTTCGACATGACGCGTTTGTTCATTTGGCTGAAAAACTTTCTGAAGTCTCCATGGAGCGGCAACATGAAATCGATCGCCTGAAGCTTGAGGCTATCCACGACAAAGATATCATTAAAGCTCAGGACGAAGAGATTGCGACTTACAAGTCTGAACTTGAGGCCGCCCAGCAGAGCGCCAAGGAAACCGCCGAAGCGGTAACTCGTCGGGAATCGACTCACAAAAAGGAACTCGACGAGGCGGTACAACGCTGTAGGGCTTTGGCTTTGGAAAAAGATTCGGTACAAAAAGAGAGGGATGCATTCTATCTCCGGGTTAAAGAATTTGAGGAGCAGCTCCGTAAAGAGAAAGAGGAGAAAACGGCTGCTCAAGAAGAGTCACAACGATACTGTGATGAGATCGTTGCTACTCGACTCTTAAAGGAGAAACTTGAGGACGAGCTTTCCAAAGTTGAGACATTAAAGAGCGAAGCCCATGAAGAGGGCAAGAAGATAGCGTCCATGGATATCGACTCCCATCTTGAGGCGCTAGAGAAGAAGGTAGGGAGGAGGTCAAAAGCATGTTTCACCCGCTAATCGTCGAATTCAATGCCCGTGTTCTCATGCATCGAGACTTGACTTTTCTAGGCGAGGGCTATCTCGAATCTTTGGCCGAGGCGTGGGAGACTTTAATTGAAATTAAAAAGGCCGAACACGGTATTGAGGAGGTTGATGAGGGGGCCTTGATAAAAGAATTCCTCAAGGGAAATGAGCCTTCAGATCTGTCAGTTGCTAAAGCTATTTATTGCAAAGGCTCCCCTTCCACAAAAGGAAAAGAAGTTATCGTCGGTCCATCCAGGATTGAGTCTCTAGCTCGTGTGCCTACCCAGTCGACCAGTCGGCCGATACTCGATCCTTTTGAATGGCACATTGGCTATGACCCGGAGGACCCCGGCCTTGGTGTTCATGTTTTGTCCCCTATTCCTGAGGGTGAGACCCCCTTGACGGCTGAGGGCCAGTCGAAACCTGGTAGGCAACTCTTTTTCTTTAACATTCCAAGCGCTTTCATTTTCCACCAGAAGCTATCGTATTCTAATACTTGCTTTTCATGATTTTATGCAGGCCGTTGAGCCTACTCCGAGGAGCGATGTCGCCAAGGAGGTGAGGGAAATAACGAGTGAAGCCACTCATGCAGGAGAGGCTCCCGGTCCAGACGCCCAAGTGATCGGACCGCTAGATGAAGATAAATATGAGACTTCCTCTCCCATTGATGGGAGTTGTGAAGTTGAAATTACAGGTGTCTTCGAGCACACATCCGAGCTGAGCATGAAGGAGCAGCTTGAGAAAGAGAAGGAAGAGACGATCAAGATCAGGGTCGAACCTCAAGCTGTGGACCCAGACGATCCTTTGAACAAGCCGTTGAAGGTCATTCTCCCCGGTAGGTCCAAACTCATGGATGTTCCTCATACTTCTTCGGCTGTCACTCCCCTGTCCAAGAAAATTGTCAAGGATAAACATAACGGGGAGGAGTCATCGAGCAAAAAGTCGAAGAAGCCAAAGAAGTAGATTTCGCTCTCGTTCAACAAGAGCTAATTTAGATTATGTAATTATTTTCGTTTTCATAGTTTATGTGAATAAACTTTTTACTCCGAGCTTTGGAGGAGTTGTAGTAGGAACTCATTTTTGAATAAAGTTTAGTTTTTCCGTCTTTCAAAAGACTCTTTTCGTTCAATTTTTGTGTGATTGTGATTTAACTCCAAGCTGTTGTGACATGGACTTCTCGGTTCACCATCATATAGCTTAGAGATTCTTTAATAGTTGTTCATTTTTCCTTCCGTGCTTCAAGCACTTAGAATGTTTTTTTAGTCCACACATCGAGGACTTGATAAATTCCAGTCGTTAGTGTCCTAGCTCACCTTCGTGGAACTTAGGGATTTGGATGACTTATATTCGAGTCCGCAATCCGGGGACTTAGTGTACTCCAGTCCGCATTCTGGGGACTTGGAGTTTTGAATCATTTATACTCGAGTTTGTACTCTATGGACTTAGAGTACTCCAGCCCGCACTCTGGGGACATGGAGATTTTGAGTCGTTTATACTCGAGTCTGCACTATGGGGACTTAGAGTACTCTATTCCGCACTCTAGGGACTTGGAGATTTTAATCGTTTATACTCGAGTCCGCGCTCCGGGACGTAGAGTACTCCAGTTCGCACTCTGGGGACCTGGAGATTTGAATCGTTTATACTTGAGTCTACACTCCGGGGACTTAGAGTACTCCAGTCCGCACTCTGGGGACTTGGAGATTTGAATCGTTTATACTCGAGTCCACACTCCGGGGACTTAGATTACTCTAGTCCGCACTCTGGGGACTTGGAGATTTAAGTCGTTTATACTCGAGTCTGCGCTCCGGGGACTTAGAGTACTCCAGTCCACACTCCGGAGACTTAGAGATTTTAGTCGTTTATACTCGAGTCTGCGCTCTGGGGACTTAGAGTACTCCAGTCCGCACTCTGGGGACTTGGAGATTTGATTCGTTTATACTCGAGTCCGCGCTTCGGGGACTTAGATTACTCCAGTCCGCACTCTGGGGACATGGAGATTTGAATCGTTTATACTCGAGTCCACGCTCCGGGGACTTAGAGTACTCCAGTCCGCACTCTGGGACTTGGAGATTTGAATCGTTTATACTCGAGTCCGCACTCCGGGGACTTAGAGTACTCCAGTCCGCACTCTGAGGACTAGGAGATTTAAGTTTCTGCACGTGTTCGTACGTCAGCCAGAATAATATAGTTTCATTTGCCTGTCAGAGGATCATCATACGCAGAAACATTAGTAATTCATGGAAAAGATGGCTTCAAGCCTTTATTAATGAGCAAGCTAAATTGTCTTGCTACATGCCAAGAACAAGAAATAAAAGCGTACTGGAAACAAATGCAACTAGTACATGAAAGAAATAGCTAAGTATAATAATGCCACAAGTGCTCGTTGTTCCATGCTCGGGGGAGTGTCGCACCACCGATGGTCGCTAGCTTGAAAGTTCCTTCTCCAAGCTTCCGTTGGATGATGTATGGACCTTCCCATGCGGGATTCATATGAGATGGGATCGGAAAAACTCATTTCAAAACGAGGTCTTCCACACCAAAAATTCTCGGTCGGACCTTTTTGTTATAATATTTAGAGACTCTTTGTCTGTATGCGGCCGCTTCCAAATTGGCTTCTTCGCGTTTTTCGTCAATGAAGTCCAACGATTCCAATAAAAGATTTTGGTTCGACTAGGGGTCGTAATAAGTTACCCGATGTGATGGAACTTCAAGTTCCATGGGTATGACAGCTTCCGTGCCATATGCCAATGCAAATAGAGTGTGGCTAGTCGCGGTCTTGTGGGTGGTCCTGTAGGCCCAAATCGCCGTTGGAAGTTCATCCACCCACTTGCCTCTAGCCTTTTCTAGACTTTTTTCAATATGGACTTGATTATCTTGTTTACGGCTTCCACTTGTCCGTTGGCTTTCGGGTGAGCAACCGCTGCAAACTTCTTCTCGATGCCATGTTTTTGACAAAATTCTTTGAACTCCTTGCTTTCGAATTGAGTTCCATTGTCTGTAATGATAGTCCGTGGAATGCCAAAACGGCATATGATATTTCGTATGATGAAATTAATAACCTTCTTGGTGGTTATTGTGGCCAGAGGCTCTGCTTCTGCCCATTTGGTAAAGTAATCGACTGCAACTATTGCATATTTCGCTCCACCTTTGGCTATGGGTAAAGAACCAACTAGGCCGATCCCCCACATTGCAAATGGCCAGGGACTAACCATTTGCGTGAGTTCCGTCGGCGGAGCTCTCGAGATTTTTGCATATATCTGGCATTTGTCACATTTTCTCGCATAGTCTACAGCATCTCGATTCACAGTTGGCCAGTAGTATCCATAACGGAGGACTTTCTTTGCTAATGTCTGCCCTCCAGTATGGTCGTCGCACTCTCCCTCATGGACTTCCTTTAATATTTGTTTTACCTCATCGTGGGCCATGCACTAGAGTAAGGGGGTCGAGAATCCCCTCCGATGGATTACTCCATCCTGCATTATATATCGTGAAGCCTTACGAAGGACTTGTCGTCTTTCGCTCCTTTTTCCGGGTAAGATCTCGAATAGCAAGTACTGCCTGATTGGGGTCATTCACGATTCCTTCTCGATTTCAGTTTCGAACACGGAATCTATCTCCATCATATCTATACTCGGAGCATGGAGGGTCTCAACGGGAAATAATCCCATTTGCTGTGCATCGCCAGTGCTTGCGAATTTTGCCAATGAATCGGCTGCACTGTTTTGCTCACGCGGGACATTTGAAATATCATAATACTCGAGATTCACTAGCAGCTCCTTAACTCGGACCAAATATGGGGCAAGTCTCTGCCCCCTTGCTTGGTAGTCTCCTCGCACTTGGTACACCACCAACTGCGAGTCACTAAAGATTTCAACCGATTTTACTCCCAGTTCTTTGTTAAGTCTTAAGCCGACAATCAACGCTTCATATTCAGCTTCGTTATTCGTTGCTGTGAATTCGAGCTTCAAAGCGTAGCAAACTGATCGGTTCTCAGGAGTTACAAGAACTATGCCAACCCCCGAACAACGGTTGTTAGATGCCCCATCGGTGTACATCTTCCATCGAACGGAAGGAATGACATTGTGGTCGTTTGATTCGTCTGTCATAGTGAATTCAGCAATGAAGTCAGCTAGTGATTGTCCTTGTATGGACCTTCGCGGTAGGTAGGTAATATCGAACTGACTTAACTCAATATTCCATTTTAACATCCTTCCGAAAGTTTCCGGTCGTTGAAGTATCTGCCGCAAAGGTTGATCAGTATAGACACTGATTGAGTGTGCCTGAAAATACGGACGAAGCTTGCGTGATGCAATCACCAAGCAATAGGCTAGTTTTTCAATCTTTGGATAATTGCTTTCTGCCCCCGTCAAGCGTTTACTAACATAGTAAACTGGCTTTTGAACCCGGTCTTCCTCGCGAACCAAGGCTGTACTGATAGCGTGCTGGGATACAGCCAAGTATACGTACAACATTTCATGGTCTATTGGTTTCGACAATACCGGAGGACTTTCCAAGTGCCGTACAAGAGCTCAGAATGCTTCCTCATAGTCGGATGTCCATTCGAAATTCCTTTTTCCTTTCTTTATAACATCGAAGAAAGGAATACACTTGTTTGTGGCCTTGGATATGAATCGGTTCAGCGCGGCCACCTTTCCATTCAAGCTTTGCACTTGTTTTATGGTTCTGGGCACTTGTATATCTCGGATAGCTTGAATCTTCTCCGGGTTAGCCTCGATTCCCCGCGCATTCACAATGAAACCCAAAAACTTTCCTGACACTACGCCGAATGAACACTTCAAAGGATTGATCTTCATTCCATAATGCCTGAGTTTGTCAAGCATCTCCGCTAAGTCTCGGATGTGGTCGTTTGATTGCCGTGACTTCACGAGCATGTCATCCACATAAACTTCCATTGTTTTACCAATCTGGTCTTTGAACATCCGATTTACCAAATGCTGATAAGTTGCTCCCGCATTTTATAATCCAAAAGGCATCACTACATAGCAATACAATCCAACATTTGTGACAAAACTGGTGTGTTCTTGGTCTGGGAGGTGCATCGGGATTTGATTATATACAGAGTATGCATCCATAAATGATAGTAACTCATGTCCGGCAGTTGAATCGACCAGCTGGTCAATCCTAGGCAACGAGAAACTATCCTTCGGGCATGCTTTGTTTAAACCAGAATAATCAACACAAGTTCTCCATTTTCCATTCGCTTTCTTCACTAGCGCCGGGTTAGATACCCATTCAGGGTAGAGGGCGTCGCGGACGAACCTATTGGCTTTGAGTTTGTCCACCTCCTCTTTGAGAGTCGCGGACCTCTCTGGGTCCATGCCTCTCCTTTTCTGTTTCACAGGAACATGTCTTGGGTATATGTTCAACATAAGACTCGCGATTGCAGGAGAAATCCCGCACATGTGAGAATGTGTCCAAACAAAAACATCAAGATTCGCTCGGAGGAAGTCAGTGAGGTTCTCGGCCACCACGGGGTCGAGTTGTGATCCAATTTTAAGAATTCATGACGGGTCATCCCGGCTGACTGGGATGTCAATTGTTAGTTCAGCCGGTGCTGCATTTGTTTCCCTGGGTCCCCCATCATCATCTCTCGGATCTATGTCTCTATAGATCCGAGAATGTTGCCCGAGCCAGGGCTCGGGCGCTACTTGTCAATCATCATAATTTTGGATGCGGATGGAGCTGTCCGCAGCCTTTCTTCTCTCTCTACGTCGAGCCTCTCTCAGCTCAACCACATAGCATGCACGTACGGTCGCCTGATCACCGTGTACTACTCCAACACCTCTATCTATCAGAAATTTTAACATCAGATACTAAGGGGCCAATGCTGCCCTAAATTTTTCTAGGGCTGAACGTCCTAGAAATACGTTATATGGGGAGTCAGCATCAACACCATGAATGGTAGGATTCGCACCCTCCTACGCTCGCCTTGCCCCAGTTCAACTGGTAACTCCACATATCCCATTGCATCCGTTGTTGCGCTGTTAAAGCCATGGATTCCGGCTTTAGATGGTTTCAAATCCTTAGTCTCCAGCTTCATTTGGTCGTATGCCTTCTTGAAGATGATGTTAACGGAACTTCCGCAATCAATTAGAATTCTCTTCACAAACGTCGGCCCGATTGTCGCAGATATGACCATCGAGTCAATGGTAGGAGCCTCCACCTTATCCGCATCTCTGCTCCTGAATACAATATCATCATCCATCGTGCGCTGCTGCTTTGCAAGAGTCCCATCCTCTACATTCGAACAACACTCATACTCTGCATGTCTTAAAGAGTTAGCATATCGCTCCATCTCCTGCCAATTCTTATCCGCGGAATGAGGTCCACCAGCAATCGTGTTGATAACCAATCTACCCACAGTTCGAGCAGGTTGTTCTGGTTGGCGTGGAGCTGGCCCGCGTCCGGGGTCCAATGTCTCTTGTCTTCCGTCTTGTGGGTCTTTGACAAAATCCTGCAGCTTCTTCTGTCTAATCAACTTTTCTATAGAGTCATGGAGGTGTCTGCACTCCTCTGTGTTGTGCCCATAAGACTCGTGAAAGCAGCAATACTTCCTAGTCCGCTTCTGTTCCTCTATTGATTCCTTTGGGTGTGGTTTTCTATATTGAAAAGTGTTGCAAGTTGATAAATAGACGTTCTCAAGAGATGCGTTGAGCGGGGTGTATTCATTGTAGGTCGGGATCCTTGACTTCCATTTCCCCGTCTCTCTTTTCTTTCCGGGATTTCCACCTCCGGATCCTTTAGACCGTCCAGGCTTGTTTTGGACGTTGACTTGAGATTTTCCTGAATTATCGCCGGTTTGCTTCATGGCGACGGTACTTTTTACAGTCTCCTGAGCAGGCCCTGGTGCCTTGTCTCGTCTTGTCCATCGAGCTTCTTCCCTTCTTATGAACTGTTGAGCTTTCGAATAAAAATGCTCCAGCGTGGCTGGGGGCTTTCCCGCCAACCAATCTCCAAATTCAGAGTCTGGATCCACTCCACGCATTACCGCCATCGAAATTGCGTGGTCGTTTGGATTGCTCACTTCGGTTGCAGCAACATGAAATCTCTGCAAGTATGCTTTCAATGACTCTCCCGGAGCTTGGATTACTCTTGATTAGGACATCACATCCTTTGGACGAGTGGGGTGTATCCTGAATTGTTCTATGAATTTCATTGCCAATTCGTCAAAGCTGGATATAGATCATGGGGGAAGTAGAGTAAACCATATGGTGGCAATTCCGGATAGAGTGATTGGGAAGAACCTACACTTGGTTGCATCATTAGCTCTTGCAGAATCCATCATCCATCCGTACCTCATCACATGCTGCCTGGGATCAGTCTTCCCTTCGTAGGCTGGGATAGTCGGCATATTGAACTTCTTGGGGTACTCAGCCTGTAGGATCCCATCTGTAAAGGGAGTATGACTTCTGGACACTCTCCAATCTTCATTGGTCAAGCCTAGTTCTCTCTCATCAACTGCCTGAACATAGTTGTTAAGTCCGGAGTTTGTATAGAGGATGGAAGGTTGGGCTCCATCCCACGGGACCGTGCGGGTTGATGTCCCGCTTGATTTGGGTCTTGGAGATTCGGGTGTCCGGTCTCTTCGCGGGCTTGATCCCTAGTCGATCGTCCTGTGGCACCTGCCTGTGCACCCTCATCCTTACGGCGTCTACGCTTAGGAGGTTCGTCGGCTGAGGTTGAATTATCAGACTCAAAATAAGGGGTAGGTCTACCTCCAGCATTCTGATGCTGCTGCCGAGTAAGCTGAGTCATGAGGTTAGTATTGGCTTGAATCTGCTCAGCAAGTTGCCTTCTACTTTCCTTGAGTTCTCTTATCAAGTCGTTGAACTCGGGAAACGACTTCCGCTTGGTTTTGAGTGGAGGGCCCTGTACCTCGAGTTGCTTGCTGATTTCTAGGTCTAACTCATTGTACGCTAGCAGTCTCATAGACATCTGCGTTGTGGAAGGCCGATCTAGTTCGTGGTCTTCCCATGGTAGAGTTGTTGGTTGTAACTCTGAATAGAATCAACAGATGCCTCGTGAATGATCTTGGATCTCCTCTGGGGGATTTATGCAATCCAGTAGCTACAAAGCAGATCCTAACAGCCCGAGAATTCGATTCTAAGTGAAAGCACCAAAATATTTGCACCAAAATTGGCCACTAACACCCTTAAGAAAGATTGTGTAGAGAGATTAATGAAGATAATAAATTAAAATAGAAGACAGGATGTAAATTTAAATGCAAAGAACAAGAACGCCAAATTTATAGTGGTTCGGCGTAACTGCCTAAGTCCACTTTGAAGTTGATTTCTATTGCTTTCCTTGATAGTTGATTACAGATACAATCCGTTTTCAATTACTGGAATACAATTGCAAAGTAAAAGATTAAGTCTTGAGAGAGTGTTAAATGCGATAGAGTTTCCCCAGTGTTCTTGAAAAAATCAATCCCTTTCACTGTGCCCCTGCCTCTCTATTTATGGACGAAGGAGGGTTGGACTTCCTTGGTGGGCCTAGCAGCTGAATACCTCGGCCCAAATGGAGTAGGCTATGTGTGCCGACCCTAATACGCCGAATGACCAAATGCGGAACCACCACCTTCATGCCGAACGGAGTGAGGTGCCGAACGACCTCAGGATGCCGGACAAGACTTGTGTCGAACGATACTGGATGCCGAATGGTAGGCGAATGCCGAACGAGATGGATGCCGAACGGTAGGCGAATGCCGAATGAGATTTAGACCGAATGGTAGGCGAATGCCGAACGAGATTTAGGCCGAACAGAGTGATGTACCGAAAAAAGTCTGGATGCCGAGCAATACGGGATGCTGGACGATTCTGCCATGTCGAATGTCTCTTAATGCCGAATACTCTTTGCATGCTGAACGCTCCCTGGATGTCGAACGGTTCAGAATGTCGAGCGCTTCCTGAATGCCGAGCGTTCTTGAATGCCGAATGACCCTGACTGCCGAACGCTTCCTTGTGTCGAGTACTCCCGAATGCTATTCGAACGTGAATGCGGGACGAACCATTTGTGTTGAGCATTCAGAATGTCGAACGTTGTGTAAATGCCGAGTGCCTAGTTGCCTGGTCAAATCTCCAGGAAACACTAATCATCGATAAAAAGACGTTCGGTGAATAGAGAATCATTCTTTAATTGATTAAGTTCTTTTTATCAAAATCTCTTCTTGAGATATATATTTCTAAAACATTATCTTCGGTATATACGGAATCATTAAACCTCTCTTATCAAATCTTTCGATTACTTTAAACCTTTTAATACTAGGAATAATTCGAAATCATTTCAGTTTTCACTTAGGAAAATATTTCCAAATCATTTCTTTTAAATCTTAACATAACTTTCTTAATTCAAAACTCATAATTTTGATTAAGTTAAAACACATATCTTGGATGTTAATCTAAAATCAGTAAATATTAAATGAGCAAAACCTATAGAAATCATATAACCCTACTCAATATCAATCCTGTATTCAACAAGTACTATGGGTGGAATAACTGTGAAATCACCTTTTAAATTCCACAAATAGTACGAGTTCCCTCTTCGGGCTTTAACATAGAGTACAAAAAGATTATCTCCATAAATCCAAATTGCTTATATTCGTAAAATCATATCCTTTATACTTTGAAAATTTCTGATTCGAGTAAATCAAATGTACTATTCCATCCATCGGGCCAGTCTGGATAGCTAGGAAGAGCAGGAAACTGGTTTTCAAAACCCAAGCCTAGACACTATCTCTCTAACACCCAAAAGGTGGTCAAGTTATTTGATCGAATCTAAATAATTTAACGTACAATCATTGCAAAAATCTTTCAAATCATCTTTAAAATACTTTATAAATCATTTGAAAATATTTAGAAAATATTTGGAGAAGAACGGTTGCGTTTAAAACTATATTTTAAAAGTTATAGAAAAGTGCTGTGGAAGGTGATTTTTAAGCTATATTGATCAAAACAACTTTTTTTCATTTGGAAAATCACTTTTAGAACTCAAATCACTTTTGAAACGTTTTAAAAGATTTTTAGAATTTATTTCATATTTTTAAATAATTTTAAAATATTATTTTAAAAGAAATCATGTTATGGTTTTCGAACTGCAAAACCGCGATTTTTCTAAAAACTTGTTTTACTCATGTTTCAAATTTTACTTATCGAAATCTCGATTTTCTTTTTATAATAGTTCAAAATATTTTTATCTCGAAGAATTCCGAGCTATATTTCATTCTTTATACTCATTTGACTTTTATGGCGAGAAATCGCAAACTGCCATTACGCGACGCGCCTAATTTTGACTAAATTTTCAATTACCTTTCAAACTTCAACTTAACACTTTCATATGTTTACAAACATTTCAAATTCCTTTAAACCTTTTTAAAGAGGTTTAACAATCCATATACACCAATTCATTCAATAAAGGAAAGTGATTTCCCTTGTGCTTATCGACGTGTATTGTAACGATCCCGTTTTTAAGTCAAAGTTAAATTGGTAATTAATATAAAATTTTGAATTAAATTGTGAATTAGTTTCTAATTTTCCAAAATAAATAAGAAATGTGTTTGTTTTATATATACATAAATAGATTATATATAGGATTTTGATTTTTAAATTCCAAAATAAATATCTTATAAATAAATTTGGATTTGAAAACACTATAATTTAAAACTAATAAAAATTTGTTTTGGAATTATAATATATATATGTATATATATTTTAGAAGTTATGATTTAAATTTAATATAATAATTTTCAAAAGCTATTTAAGGATTAAATTCCAATATATATTTATATATTTATTTATTAAAGTATAATTAAATTTTAAAATCATTTTCTTTGAGATTCTATAAATATTTATAAAAGGAAATATATATATAAATATTTATTTATTTATAGGTATAATAGCTTTAATTAAAATAATATTTAATAAAAAGGTTTAAAATACTTTCTTTTAAGTTTATACATGATATAAAAATAGTTTGTATGTATATATATATATGAATATAAAATAATATAAAAATATACTTAAACGTTTAAATACATGCATAATACATGTGTAAGTATTATAAAATAAGGATTAACGAGTGTAAATCATATAATATGAAATTTAACGCTTGTAACAAAAATTGTAAACATGAAATTAAACATGTGTAGGCTTCTTAAGACATTAGTTTACAAGTGTAACTAAGATTTGCATGCAAAATAACAAATGTCACTCAAATTCTCAGTTTTAAAAAAAAAGTAAGTAATAAAAGGAAAACAAGATTATATATACATCTAACTCCTCTCTTTCTCATTTTCTATTCAAAGTTTATAAAACTAAAATTCGTGAAAACTAAAACCAGAGATAAAATCTGAAAATGAAAAACCAGAAAATAGAAAACCAAACAACAAAAAATCAAAACAAATAACAATCAAACAACAACCTCTTTCCAAATTCAAAAGCCTGAAACCTGATCAAAGTAGATTCCAAATCAAATTCCAGATTTCAGTTTTCAAGTTCAGTTGCAAAATTAAATGCATGCAAGTTCAACTCAGTTTATCAAGCTTCAGATCACAGGCAAGATCACCGTCTAGTTTTCATGTTCAATATCAAAGAAACTTCTCTGTTCAAAACATCAAGCCTGTTTTCTGTTATTTTCAAATAATCAGGTGAGCAAACATCAATTTTAAAAACCTTAATATGTTTATATCTTGATGGATGTGATGAGTGATTAAAGTAATGTTATAGATGTGTTTTCATGAATGAAAACTAATAAGGTTGTATGTATATAAATATGACATAACCTGTGCATATCTATATATACATATATACACATGTCTTTGTTGTATACAAGTTCAAGCACACTCAAAATAAATTCAGTTTCTCTAAATAAAATCAATTTTAGGCTTTGATTTCTAAATAAAAGATGATGGTAGGAGTGTAAATTTAATTTTAAAAATAATTTCAAGTGTTTATTTTGTGTATTTGTTTCAAAATTTAGAAATAACAGTGATAATCTAATTTAAGTCAAAAATCAATGATCTTGATTTCATATTTTGATTGTACAAATAGATTCGTGCTAATAAATAGTGATTTTCAAAAGTAATTTCATGAATTTTAGTATTATAATTGATGAGATTCGTCGAGTTGAACGATATTGGTATTTTCTTCAATTTCCAACGATTGGCGGGTCTGGGTTGGTCGAGATTGGGTCTGGAGGAAATTAGCATGATGGAGATCATCAGAAAAATGATCGCTGGAATTTTAGAGTGGCGTGATGCCAGGTGATGCTGATTTAGGATTTAATGACATTCTTTGGTCGATGTTAGAATCGAGGCGATTTCGTCGTCAATGGTGGATTGGATTCGATCGCAAGTGGAGGAAAGGAAGCAGGGGACTTTGGCGAATATCAGGGCTCAATGGCGAGATGTCAGATGGACGAAGGTGAGGGCGCTCGACGAATTATTGGATTGGGTTTGGGTTCGGTGATGCATCCTGTTGCTTGATTTCGATTCCAGTCGAAATCATTGGTGTTGGGTGGTCATGATGCTGAGGTGGGTCGTCGGTGACTTATTGGCAACGGCAATGATGATCGAAACGATGGCGTTTGGTTGTACATATGCACGCGTATGTATGTATATCTGGGTTTGTTTGAGCTCGAGGAAGAAAGATGACTTGGGTCAATATCGAAGTTGTTTGCGTGATTGTCCAGAAGGGATGAGGCAAAGAGTTTGCTCGGGGATTTGTTCGGGGTTTTATTTGTTTGGCTCGAGGGAAGTTTTAGCTTCGAGCCTGGGTGGTAAAACATGTAATTAACCTGGTTTTAAAAAGTAAAACATTAAACTAGTTTTCAAAATAAAGGTTTTGAGTAAGTTTTCAAACATGTTTCAAAATATCTGGATTGTAAATGCAAATGTTCTGAAATTAAATTGTTTTGATTTGAATAATTTAAATATTAGTTTGATCATTTAATTAAATCTCTAATTGTTTTCAAAATAAAACGATGTGATTAAGGTAAGTGTATTCCCAAATGATTGTGAAAAAAATAATTTCAAGCATTTAAATTAAATAGATTTAAGTGATCCAATTAAGTAATTAATTAAGATAAAGGGTTTATCTTTAATTAATTAAGGTTCTTTAATTAGTAATTAAAGAATAATTACTTAATGAAAAGTAATTAGAGTTAATTAATGAAAGAGATTAAAAGATAATTACTTAATGGAAGTAATTAATGGATAATTACCGAATGTAATTAATTAATGTAATTAATTATGGTTAATTAATGTGAGCATTTAAAGGTTAATTAATGTGAATGGTTAAAGGATAATTAATTAATGATTAAAGGTTAATTAATCAAGTGATTAAAGGATAATTACTTAATGAAGTAATTAAAGTTGTTAATTTGTTAATTAATTGAGGGTTAATTAATTAATGGGATTAATTTAAGGTTAATTAACTATTAATGGTTAATTACTTAATGTAAGTAATAAAAAGATGATTAGTAATTAAAGGTTCATTAATTAAGGGTTAATTAATTAATAATTAAGGGTTAATTAATTAATTGAGGGTTAATTAATTAATGTAATTAACTTCAGGTTATTAATTTATATAATTAATTAATGTAAGTAATTGAGGATAATTACTTAAGATGGATTAATTGAATTAATTAATTAATTTATATAATAACTAATGGTTTGAAATTAATGTTAATTAAGCAGGGTTAGGTGATTAATTCATAAATAATTAATTTATTTTGAGCTAATTAAATTAATTATAATCAGATGATTAATTGATCTTGCTTATGGATGATTAGATTTTACTAAATGCCTTGAATTGTCTGATATCTCTGATATGTGATGTTCTGTGATATGAATTGCTTTGAATTGAGCTGTGAACTTTGATTTATTTATCCGTGATGAATTTACTTGTTTATCTATGAATGAAAAATAAGGGTTATAGGATTATACCGCTTATTAATATTATTGTGCTTGGATTTATGATGGTTGTTTGTTGTTGTATGCAAAACCCTAGAAAACACAAACACACATACAAATATATATTTCACAGAAAATTGGTTAAGTCACGGGTATTTTGAGTTTAAAATTATTTTATTAAAAAGGTGAAAATTTTAAAAGCTGAATTTTGAATTCAAATGGTTTGGAAGAGAAATTGAGTTGAATATGAAAAACTTTTGAAAAGGAAGATTTGAAATTAAAATTATTTTCTAAATTTAAATTTAACTCAAATAGAGCTTGCAAAGTGTACGGCAGTTCGCTGATTTTCCAATTTATACTTTAAAAGGCTATAACTTGACCAAATTTAATCAGATTTTCCCAAAACGAAAGACCTTTGTTTTCAAATGATACAGCTTTCATATAAAGAAACAATTTCTAGTTTTGTTGAAAGAATTTCGGGCTATGGGTATATTTAAAATGGAAATAGTTTTGAAAGCTATGAATGAATCTTTGTTAAAGACTGGTGAACCGTTTTTTCAAATTGAAGAGGATCTTAAAGGTGAATCTTTTGTTTAAAAGATTAAGGTGGAAATTTGTTTAAACCATTCAAAAGAAAAGGTTTTGGGCTAAAAAGTTGTGACTTAACTAAATTCCAAATGTATACATATGTTTTTAAAATAAGCTCTCATTATTCCGTTAAGCCGGGAGAGGATTTTATGTCATAAAACCCATTCTGAATTAATGCTACAACGAAATGGATAGCATTTGAAGACGGTGGTGAAGACCGGGTATTTACGAAAGCGAAAGGATTACCTGACGAATGTCTCTGTACCGAATGGCCTTGGTATAGAGATTTTAGTTACCCTATGTGATGGGGAGTCCGGATGTGAATAGGGATCATTCGGATTTGTAAGGACTTCTTTTGAAGTGCCTTCGGTTCCATTCAGACCCAGGATGGACTTGTACGAATGTATGTCTGAAGTTACACTTTGATATGTAAAGCTAGTTTCTATCAAATACATTTCTGTTTGGTGGCGGAGAATTTATTCTCTTAGCTTAACACCCTTCTCTGAGACATACGAGCTTACAAGCTATGTAGTTGATGGTTATAGTGATATATTCCCAATTTGGTAATGTGGCATGCTAGGTGCTGATCATTGACATATCGAAGCATGGCTTTTGTAAATACGTAGCTTTGTGGGACGAGACTTCATCGAACCTCACACCCTGGAAATGGTCGAAACAGGAAGGATGCGGAAAGGTTACGGGGGTCGCTCCCCTTAGGGTATGTGCATTTCCTTCTGGATAAAAAGTGATATCATGGTATGGAGCCTAAATATTTAACTTATGTGTTTGTTGGAATTTTGTTGTTGTTGGCGCCTCGGAAAAGATCGGTGACGATCGGAGAATGGTATACTCGTGACAGTTAGTTACCTAGTTACAGAGGTAACCCGACCTTGTGTTGGCAGAGATCCAGTTAGGTTCTCGGAGCGTCCCTCCAGAGGAGTACCCATTCGGAAAAGAAGTTCCTTAGCCTTGGCCATTTGATGAAAATCCAATCACCCAATACGAGCCCTTTACGATTTTCATTGTATAACCTACCACCTCAGGTGGTAGCTATAGTAGGCATAATATAATGGTACATATGCTGGCTAAGATTAATATTATACTTTCGAAATGTTTTCAAACTATGCAGTAATAATAATATCAAAAGGATTTTCGCGTCTCAAGCATGTTTGACTATCATAAGGAGAAATCTCCTCCAAGTGTGCGATTGCATTATATGTGTGGCGGGAGCCTTATGGTAGTTTCATTTTCCAAAAAGCGTAGCGGAATTCTTTTTATTTCCTTTTGTTTGTTTTTGTTCAAACAACTGATTTATTTGCTCACACCAGTCCCATGACTGACCTGGAGTTTATTGTTCCCTTTCTAAACTCTAAGTGCCCATACTTTACCACACGAGTAGCCTAGAGTCAGGTTATCTGTAGTTCAGAAGCTAGTTCAGTTAGTAGATTTGGATCTAGAAGTCTTTGGTTTGGCGATCGCATTGTGCTACATTGCAGCATGATAGTTTTGGTGATTCAAGCTTTTTGGTTTGAAGTCTTTGGAGCTTAGGCAATGGGGTTGCAGTCTGTTGGATTCTATCTCTCTTTCTCTCTTAAAGGTCATGTTGGAGATTTCTTTACGCTGTTGTATTTTGGCTCTGATATTGATATTTCATTTGTATTAGATTGTTGTATCTATTTATGTATCAATAATAAAATTCATTTCTGTTTCCGTTGTGTTGTTATCACCTAATGTTGTTATAAGCTCCAACGAATCAGACTCAATGTTTGAACTTTAGCCTTGGAGTATAACACATTAGGTGACTCATTAGAGATAGGGTTGTAAATACCTTAGAATGAGTTTCCTTAAGATATCTTGTCCGTATGCCTCAGTCAATTATCTTACTATTCACTGATAGTGAGAATGAGTGCAAGAAGAGGACGAGGTAGGGGATAGAGGAGTACCACTACAAATGGTCGATACCCTGTAACAACAAGGAAAACCTTTTCTATTAATAAATTTTGATCATTATCCAATATCAATTCTTTGTCGGTTTCCTGGAAGCCACAAGAATAAGCTTTGGTATGGTGGTGGCCCTACAAGTCTTTGTGTAGAAAGGTTCATATTTCGTATTCTAATCATCAGTTTCTTATCAGTCTTTTCGTTCTTAACTTTAATCAATTTGAAATTTTATTTGAACAAATTGGTTAACAATGACAAAGCTAAATTAGATCGTATCAATAGAACGATTTCGGTTAAAACCAAATTTGAGAATTTTGTTGTGATTTCTTGTGAGGATCCTAGTCCAAAGAGGGACAAGCTAATGTATACTTTGGGGTATTCCGACCTGAGTTTAGAATCCATTTGTCTGTTTTTGGGGTCCCGATATATTCTATGAATAGTTAGTTATGCCTTCAGACTAACCACTGCCCCTGCATATTTCGTAGACCTTATGACTCGAGTATAGTTCATGAAGTATTGAATAAGCTGATCTCGTATTTATTGATGATATTCTGATTTGGTAAGCCAAATATAGAATAAATATTTCAGCATGATCTGTAAAGCTATTTCTCTATCTTTGTGTGTTCATCTGTTCTTTGTTCATCTTTCTATCTAGCAAATTTTGGGGACAAAATTTTCTTAAGGAGGGAATCTGTAATGATCCCGTTTTTAAGTCAAAGTTAAATTGGTAATTAATATAAAATTTTGAATTAAATTGTGAATTAATTTGTAATTTTCCAAAATAAATAAGAAATATGTTTGGTTTATATATACATAAATAGATTATATATTGGATTTTGAATTTGAAATTCAAAAATAAATATCTTATAAATAAATTTGGATTTGAAAACTCTATAATTTAAAACTAATAAAAATTTATTTTAGAATAATATATATATATATGTATATATATTTTGGAAGTTATGATTTAAATTTAATATAATAATTTTCAAACTCTATTTAAGGATTAAATTCTAATATTTATTTATATATTTATTTATTAATGTATAATTAAATTTTAAAATCATTTTCTTTAAGGTTATATAAATATTTATAAAAGGAAATATATATATATATATATATATATATATATATATATATATATTTATAGGTATAATAGCTTTAATTAAAATAAGAGTTAATAAAAAGGTTTAAAATACTTTCTTTTAAATTTATACATGATATAAAAATAGTTTGTGTATATATATATATAAATAGAAAATAATATAAAAATATATTTAAACATTTAAATACATGCATAGTACATAAGTATTATAAAATAAGGATTAACAAGTGTAAATCATATAATATGAAATTTAACATTTGTAACAAAAATTATAAACATGACATTAAACATGTGTAGGCTTCTTAAGACATGAGTTTACAAGTGTAACTAAGATTAGCATGCAAAATAACAAATTTCACTTAACTTCTCATTTTTTTAAAAAGTAAATAATAAAAGGAAAACAAGATTATATATATACACATCTAACTCCTCTCTTTCTTATTTTCTATTTGAAGTTTATAAAAACTAAAATTTGCGAAAACTTAAACCAGAGATAAAATCGAAAAATGCAAAAATAGAAAATAGAAAATCAAACAACAAAAAATCAAAACAAATAACAATCAAACAACAACCTCTTTTCAAATTCAAAAGCCTGAAACCTGATCAAAGCAGATTCCAAATCAAATTCCAGATTTCAGTTTTCAAGTTCAGTTGCAAAATTAAATGGATGCAAGTTTAACTCAGTTTACCAAGCTTCAGATCATAGGCAAGATCACCTTCTAGTTTTCAAGTTCAACATCAAAGAAACTTCTCTACTTCTCTTTTCAAAACATCAAGCCTGTTTTCTGTTATTTTCAAATAATCAAGTGAGCAAACATCACTTTGAAAAACTGTAATATGTTTATATCTTGATGGATGTAATGAATGACTAAAGTAATGTAATAGATGTGTTTGCATGGATGAAAATTACTACGGTTGTATGTATATAAATATGACATAACCTATGCAGGTCTGTATATACATATATACACATGTCTCTGTTGTATACAGGCTCAAGCACATTCAAAATAAATCAGTTTCTCTATATATAATCAATTTTAGGCTTTGATTTCTAAATAGAAGATGGTGTAGGGGTGTAAATTTAATTTTAAAAATAATTTTAAGTGTTTATTTTGTTTATTTGTTTCAAAGTTGTGAAATAACAGTGATAATCTAATTTAAGTCAAGAATCAATGATCTTGATTTCATGTTTTGATAGTACAAACAGATTAGTGCCAACAAATAGTGATTTTTAAAAGCAATTTCATGATTTTTAGTATCGTAATTGATGTGATTCGTCGAGTTGAACGATATTGGTACTTTCGTCAATTTCCAACGATCGGCGGGTCTGGGTTGGTCGGGATTAGGTCTGAGGAAACTGGCATGATGGAGATCATTAAAAAGATTATCGTTGGATTTTTAGAGTGATGTGGTGGCTGGGCGACGTTGATTTAGGGTTTAACGACCTTCTTTGGTCGATGTTAGAATCGAGGCGATTTCATCGTCGATGATGGATCGGGTTCCATCGTAGGTGAGGGAAAGGAAGAAGGAGACTCTGGCGAATATCTAGGCTCAATGGCGAGATGTCTGATGGACGGATGTGAGGGTGCTCGACGAATTTTTGGATCGGGTTTGGGTTTGGTGATGCATCGTGTTGCTTTATTTCGATTCCAGTCGAAATCATTGGTGCTAGGTGGTCATGATGCTCAGGTGGGTCATCGGTGACTTGTTGGCAACGGAAATGATGATCGGAACGGCGTTGTTTGGTTGTACACGTGCACGCATATGTATGTATATCTGGGTTTGTTTGAGCTCGAGGAAGAAAGGATTGACTGGGTCAATATCGAAATTGCTTGTGTGATTGTCTTGAAGGGATGAGGCATAGAGTTTGCTTGAGGATTTGTTCTGGGTTTTATTTGTTTGGCTCGAGGGAAGTTTTAGCTTTGGGCCTGGGTGGTTAAACATGTAATTAACCTAGTTTTTAAAAGTAAATCATTAAACTAGTTTTCAAAACAAAGGTGTTGAGTAAGTTTTCAAATAAGTTTCAAAATATCTCGATTATAAATGCAAATGTTTTGAAATTAAATTGTTTTGATTTGAATAATTTAAATATTAGTTTGATCATTTAATTAAATCTGTAATTGTTTTCAAAATAAAAAGATGTGATTAAGGTAAGTGTATTCCCAAATGATTGTGAAAAAAATATTTTCAAGCATTTAAATTAAATAGATTTAAGTGATCCAATTAAGTAATTAATTAAGATAAAATGTTTATCTTTAATTAATTAAGGTTCTTTAATTAGTAATTAAAGAATATTACTTAATGAAAAGTAATTAGAGGTTAATTAATGAAAGAGATTAAAAGATAATTACTTAATGGAAGTAATTAATGGATAATTACTGAATGTAATTAATTAAAGGATTAATTAATTAATGTAATTAATTAAGGATCATCAGTTAATGTAATTAATTATGGTTAATTAATGTGAGTAAATAAACGTTAATTAATGTGAATGGTTAAAGGATAATTAATTAATGATTAAAGGTTAATTAATCAAGTGATTAAAGGATCATTAATTAATGAAAGTAGTTAAAGTGGTTAATTTGTTAATGAATTAATTGAGGGTTAATTAATTAATGGGATTAGTTTAAGGTTAATTAACTATTAATGGTTAATTACTTAATAAGGTTAAATTAAGGGTTAATTAATTAATAATTAAGGGTTAATTAATTAATAATTAAGGGTTAATTAATTAATTGAGGGTTAATTTATTAATGTAATTAACTTAAGGTTAATCAATTTATATAATTAATTAATGTAAGTAATTGAGGATAATTACTTAAGATGGATTAATTAAATTCATTAATTAATTTATATAATAAACAATGGCTTGAAAATAATGTTAAGTAAGCAGGATTTGGTGATTAATTCGTAAATAATTAATTTATTTTGAGTTAATTAAATTAATTATAATCAGGTGATTAATTGATCTTGTTATGGATGATTGGATTTTACTGAATGCCTTGAATTGTTTGACATCTCTGATATGTGTTGTTTTGTGAAATGAATTGCTCTGAATTGAGCTTTGAACTGTGATTTATTTAACCGTGATGAATTTACTTGTTTATCTGTGAATGAAAAATAAGCTTTATAGGATTTACCGCTTATTAATATTTTTGTGCTTGGATTTATGATGGTTGTTTATTGTTGTATGCAAAATCCTAGACAACACAAACGTACACAAATATGGATTTCGCAGGAAATTGGTTAAATCAAGGGTATTTAAAATTTAAAATTATTTTATTCAAAATGGTGAAAACTTTAAAAGTTGAATTCAAATGGTTAGGAAAGAAATTGAGTTGAATATGAAAAACTTTTAAAAAGGAAGTTTTGAAATTAAAATTCTTTTTGAAATTTAAATCTAACTCAAATAGAGCTTGCCGAGTGTATGGCAGTTCGTTGATTTTTCAATTTATACTTTAAAAGGCTATAACTTGAGCAAATTTAATCAGATTTTCCTGAAACGAAAGACCTTTGTTTTCAAATGATACAGCTTTCATATAAAGAAAGAATTTCTAGTTTTGTTGAAAGAATTTTGTGTTATGGATATATTTGAAATGGAAATAGTTTTGAAAGCTATGAATGAATCTTTGTTAATGATTGGTGAACCTTATTTTCAAATTGAAGAGGATCTTAAAGGTGAATCTTTTGTTTAAAAGATTAAAGTGGAAATTTGTTAAACCATTCAAAAGGAAAGGTTTTGGCTAAAAAGTTATGCTTAACTTGTGACGACCCAGTATTTTTGAGCATTTGAAATTGGAATATTAAATTGATTTTAAATATTTAAAGTTAATTTTTTAACTTGAATTCAAATATCACCATTTATTTGATAATTAAATTATTGAATTAAATAATTTGAAGTTGAGTAAAATGTTGAATCTGGAGTTTTAAGCCTGTTAAAAATAATTTGAAGGCTTGTAAGATTTATATTGGTAGTATTGAAAATAGTAGAAGTGTTAAAAGTGAATTTGAAAGTGTTTTGTCAAGATTTTAAATTTATATCGTTTAAATTGATATTTAAAAATAGCCTTCCGAGGCACGGTCTCGGATTTCGACGAAACCAATTCCATTGGATTCGTAATATTGTATTATTATCGGATTTCAAATTTTTTATTGATCGGAGTTGTTGTGTGAGCGTATGATATATAAACGCGCTGAAAATTTAATTGAGAATAATCGATTCAAAAAGTTATCTTCCCCGTACGATCGATTTAGGACTCGAAACCTTTTCCATTGTGTTCAGAGTAGGGGTTTAACATTATAAACGCCTAGCGGCATGCCTCGATTTGAGATCGAGATGATGAGTGGAAGATATCGTAGCGATTTTAAAAAGAGAACAAAATTTTGAATTTAAATTTTAATATAACAGTGTAATCAAGTTATTGTGGCAGGTAGACACGTTGTGAATTTTTAAAACATGTCTTTCTTCTTGGGACACGCGTTAAAAAAAATTAGGGCAAACAAACGGTAAAAAAAAATGAAAATGAAAAAAAAAAATAGGACCGAGCCTTGCTTATCTTCTTTAAGAAGGTATTCGTGATTTATGTTCGAGAGTTAATAAGGGCCTATGAAATCAATTCGTTCCTCTTTATAAAAAAAAGAACGAACGAAGCTTTCAGTTGAAATCCATTCTTCCCCTTTTAATTTTTAAGCGAAATCAAAATTTCAAAATCGAAGCCAAGAAAAATTAAATCAACTCAAATGTGAATTTCTTCCCTCCCTCGGTTAAATCCAAATCTCGTCCCCTCAAATTAGATTAAGCATAGTCGAATCGAATCGATGTCGCGTTCTCAAGGGAGGCAGCGACCGTGTGAGTCATCCGCGATGACGTGGCAAGCGCCTTCATGTGCGCACGAAGGAGAGGTAGCGCTCGTGTCGTGGTCGAAGCAGCTGCAAGCGCTGTGGGTTTGGTCGCGATCTCCGGTGTCGCGATAGGGTAGGGTTACAGCAGTAAGGTGAAGGCGTCAGGGTCAGGCACGTGAAAGTCTTGGTGGCGAGGCATGGGTTTCACGGCACGTTCGAGAGGATGAGCTCGTCGAGACGCGATTTGGGGATTTCGAGCTGAAGCTCGTCGATTTGGTTTCCTATTCGTTGTGAGGTAACCTCGTTTTTCCAATTTAAATTTACATATATTCTCTTTGTTAAAGTTTTTATTCCTTTTAAAAACAGTAAGGAAGTAAATTAATTAAAACAATTTATTAGTAATTATTTCCTACTTAGTAATTAAATTTACAGGTAACATTCCTGTATTATATATAAAAGTTTAATTACCTATAATTAAAGTTTGGATAGAGAAAATAAAAATATATACACATACTCATATTAAATATACATATACATATTTTAAGTATTATTTTAAAATAATAGAGGTTAATTTGTTTAATAAAACTTATTTATTTGTTTTATTTACCAAAGGATTTTTTATTAAAGGAAAAGTAATTTAAATAAATAATTAGCTAAGTAAAATTATAAAAGGGAAGTAATTGTTCAATAAGTTCAAATATTAATAAAATGTAAAATGTTTATACAAGGTAAATTGTAAAGAATTGTGACGAAACAAGCTGGTTTAGAAATGGGTTGCAAACGGAATAAGGTGAGTTAATCTCACTCATCTGGTTTGATTTAAATTTAAATGGTTAAATTTAAATAATTGATTGATTGGATTTGGTGTGTTATATTATATATAATAGTATATAATATATCTTGGAATGATTGATTTCCCGCATTATATAGTGGATGAGACCGTATGCGCCGCATAATAGCGGATGATATTATATAAAATCCCATATACCGCGATATTCTACCTCGAAGTGGAATTAGTATTGTGCTAACGTCTGTGGATGCAGGGAAACAGGTTGGAGGGATCCAACTGGATTCCTCAAAAATTTATTTAGATTGTTTAATATTCTGTGTTATGAATATTTCATATTCTGTGATGAATCATATTGATAATTGGAATATTAAATGCTATGGTTTGCTTGAAAATATTTCAGTTCATTGAGTTATTAAAATATATAGAATTGAATTTTTGGAAAGAAACAAAAGAGTGAATTTTTAAGTAAAATAATTATAGAACCTTGAATAAATTGAAGGATAAACTGGAAAGAATAAAAGTGAATTTTTTTTTAAATAAATAAAATTTCGAATATGGGAAAGGAGATTTTGAATAAACAGAGGAGTAACGAATTTCAAAATTATGTGAGATTATCTTAAGGAATAAGGAATTTTTTTTTTAAATCCAAGATTAAATTATTTTAAAGAATAAAGAAGGAATTTGGGAAAAGGGTATGAATTGGTATTTTCAGTTAAAAAGGGGTTTAAATCACAATTAAGAAATAAAATCTGAAGTTAATGGATTTTGGAAAAAAAGTGAGAAAGTAAAGAGATTTATTTCAAAAATGGAGTAAATTGGAAATCAATTTGGAAATTGATTTAAGTAATTGGAATTGGAAATTGTCTTGGATAGCCAAGTACGTTTTCAAAGTAAATTTTTAAATATAAGTTAAAAGTTTTAATGTTGTTTTAAAAAGCATATTTCGGAAAATTTATTATTTCTAAATGTTTAAATTCTAAAGTAAGTATTTTTCAAAACTTATTATCGTAATAATTATTTAAAGGATAATTTGGTAACTTGTTTAAAGGAGAAAATAGTTTTATGTTTTATAAAGTAACCTTATTTTAAATATTCCTAAAGTACTATTTTTAATCAAGTATTAAAGTAGTTTTTCTAAACTTAAATGTTTAAGCATATTTTACAATAAAGTGTTTTTAAATTATTTTAAAAATCTAAAGTTTTGTGCTAGGTGATTTCAGTGGAAATAGAAATATTTGGGAAATTTACTCTGTAAAAGGAAGATTGTTTGAAACTGTTTTCAAAACGGTTTGAAAAGTGGAAATATATCTTGCAAAGATTTTTTAAGGATAATAAATAATTTGGTGAAATTATTTATGTTTGATGGATGTTTGTGAATGTTAATTGATAATTAAATAACCGACTATCAATATTGGCCAAATGCGCTGATCGTTTTGAAGAGACTGGGATCGGGATTTATTTCTCGAAAACCACTTCGATCCGGTTTGTACGTTTCACGGGAAGAACGAGTTCAGAGTCGAAGATGGAACAGTGAACTGCAAGGGCTAGTCGCTACTAATCCTGAGGATATTTCCAAAATGGATGTAGTAGAAATAGTGCCTTCGGTTCCGTTCGAACCCGGGATGGACTTGTATGGATGACTGCTTTCAGAACATCGTCAGGCGGACGATGAGCATTCTAAGTGAAACATTCTAAAAGGTAACGCTTAGCCTCAAGCCTCATCAACCGAGAATGACTGAAAATCAGGGGTTATGCAGCAAGGCTAGGTGGGTAGCACCCTTTTCAGGGTGAGATCATCCCTGTCTAGATGTCCCTTTTATTTCGGCTTAGTGGTGCGGTTGCCGATCACAACCGTATGGTAATCTTACTCGGGATTATCCAGTAAGGGGTAGTCCCGGTCTTGTGTTGCAGGGGGTCGAGAGTGATCCTCGGTACAGTGATCTAGGCCACGTACCGTGACATGTGGTACCTCAATGCCTAGTCATTAGTTGGAAATCTATTCTCCCTACACGCCTTTTACGAGTTTTGTTTGTATTACCCACTCTATGACTAGTAGCTGAAATTTAATAATGTAACAATTTCGGCTATTTTAATAAGTATTTGTATATGGACCCTATTATAATATCAGAGGATTTTAATATAAAAATGTTTTAGCTATCGTAAGGTAAAAACCCGACATGTTTATTTGTGGCGTGGTCATACGAGATGCTTTTGATTTCCAAAGGATTTTTGAAACTTTAATAATCAATTTGAGTGTAATTTATCACGCTGGTATTCCAGACTGACTCGGGTGTTATTTAACTATAATGCTCGGGTCAGATCGAGTATTATAGGATACATGAAAGGATGCTGTGGAGCTCAAGAGACGAGCTGGATGGCGATACGTATTTCCGTATTTGATTATTGTTCCGTTGTGTATCCAGTTGTATGTTATTGATGTTGTTGAACTCTGATGATGTATCTATAAACAGATATAGTTTTCTTTTGTGTAAAGATCGTTGAATATCTATTATATTTATTCCGCTGCGATGGTTAGATTCTGGTGCTGTTTTCTGTTTTCTCTTCTTCTACCTCTTCTTCTTTAATCAAAGTGGTTCGCATTTCTTTTCATCTTGAGTTGATTGGTGTAGAATAGCGTTGACTCAAGGGGTACGGATTTGCGGGGCTGTCACATAACTAAGATCCGATTGTATCCATATGTTTTTAAAATAAGCGCTCATTTTTCCATTAAGTCGGGAGAGGACTTTATGTCATAAAACCCATTCTGAATTAATGATACGACAAAATGGATAGCATTTGAAGATGGTGGTGAAGACCTGGTATTTTCGAAAGCAAAAGGATTACTTGTCAAATGTCTCTACACCGAATGGCCCCAGTATAGATATTTTGGTTACCCTATGTGATGGGGAGTTCGGACGTGATTACGGATTATCCGGATTTGCAAGGACTTCTTTTGAAGTGTCTTCGGTTCCATTCAGACCCAGGATGGACTTGTGTGGATGTATGTCTCACATTACACTTTAAGATGTAAAGCTAGTTTCTATCAAATACATTTCTGTTTAGTGGTGGAGAATTTATTCTCTTAGCTTAATACCCTTCTCTGAGACGTACGAGCTCAGAGGCTATGTAGTTGATGGTTACTAGTGATATATTCCCAATTTGGTAATGTGGCATGCTAAGTGTTGATCATTGATGGATCAAAACATGGCTTCTGTGAAAAGCGTAGCTTTGTGGGACGAGACTTCATCGAACCTCACACCCCGGAAATGGCCAAAACATGAAGGATGCGGTAAGGTTATAGGGTCGCGCCCCTTAGGTTATGTGCATTTCCTTCTGGATAAAAAGTGATATCATGGTATGGAGCCCAGATATTTAACTTATGTGGTTGTTGGAATTTTGTTGTTGTTGGCGCCACGGAAAAGGTCGGTGACGACCAAGGAATGACATACTCATGATAGTTAGTTACCTAGTTACAGAGGTAACTCGGCCTTATGTTGGCAGAGATTCAGTTAGGTTCTCGGGGAGTCCCTCCAGAGGCGTACTCATTTGGAAAGGAAGTTCCTTAGCCTTGGCCATTTGTTGGAAATCCAATCACCCAATACGTGCCCTTTACGATTTCAGTTGTATAACCTGCCATCTCAGGTGGTAGCTATAGTAGGCATAATATAATGGTACCTATGCCGGCTAAGATTAATATCATACTTTCAAAATATTCTCACACTATGCACTAATAATAATATCAAAAGGATTTTCGCGTATCAAGCATGTTTGACTGTCATAAGGAGAAATCTCCTCCAAGTGTGCGATTGCATTGTGTGTATGGCGGGAGGCCTTATGGTAGTTTCATTTTCCAAAAAGCACAGCGGAATTATTTTTATTTCTGTTTGTTTCTTTTTGTTCAAACAACTGTTTTTGTTTTCTCACACTAGTCACATAACTGACTTGGAGTTTATTGTTCCATTTCTAAACTCTGCGTGCCCATAATTTACCACACGGGCAGCCTAGAGTCGGGTTATCTGTAGTTCAAAAGCTAGTTCAAATAGTAGATTTGGATCTAGAAGTCTTTGGTTTGGCAATCGCATTGTGCTACATTACAGCATGATAGTTTTGGTAGTTCGACCTTTTTGGTTTGAAGTCTTTGGAGCTTTGGTAATGGGGTTGCAGTCTGTTGGATTCTATCTCTCTTCCTCTCTTAAAGATCATGTTGGAGATTTCTTTCTGTTGTGGTATTTTGGCTCTAATATTGATATTTCATTTCTATCAGATTGTAGTATCTATTTATGTGTCAATAAAAAAATTCTTTTCTGTTTACGCTGTGTTGTTATCACCTAATGTTGTTATAAGCTCCGACGAACCAGACTCAACGTTAGAATCTATGGCATTCGAATACGGGTGAATTATGGATGTCGATTTTCGAAGGTCGATTCAGGGTCATTACATGTATTTTCATGACTTGCGTATATATTCAACATTTATAATAAACAACAAAACTTGATGATCAAAGCATATTAAACATCCATTGCAAAACATCATATCATCATCCTAGAATATAATATAAGTAAGAGTTTCCCACATTGATTTTCTATCGAAAAAAGGTTATAGCTTTACTAACTTGCGATCCGTGCTCACGAAGCCCAACACGTTGCCTCCTAGTGTGCTCGGCCATTCCATGCCAGAAGTGGTGTTCGGCCAAGCATGGGGAATGAGGTGTAGGTCTTTGCATTATTATTGAATTTACCAAAAACTAGACCTAAAAATATATCATTTTCCCTTGGATTTTTGGACATTCTACTCTCTGAATTTGAAAAGAAGGTAAACATGAAATTGAAGAAAATTATTTTCTCTACGCTTTCGAAAATAGAATCATCCAATTTGATTTAGTTTTGAGTAAGATATGGTCAAATGAAGAAGTGGCATTCTCGGATTTACAAAATCTCACCCGAAAATGGGTCAACTTCCAACGTAATTTTAGACGCGTTACTCAATGAATTATGAAAAAGGGTCAAAAGGAAAGTCCTTGAAAATTATATTCTCTACAATTTGGATAAACGAAATACTCGATTTTGATTTTTTATGAGGTAGATATGATAAAAAGAAGAGAGGGCATTCTCGAAACTAAAATTTTAGGCCCGAAAATGCAATGGAAAGAAGTGAGTTTTGGGCATGGCTAAGCTTAGAATGGGAAGAAATGGTCAACTAGAAATTGTAGCTATTGGAATTTTGAATGGTTTGCACAAATGAATTTCACCATTTCGTTCAGATTTGAGGAATTTATAGAGGATGAAAAAATGTGTTGTGGAGGGGCTATTTATAGGAAAAGAGAAGGAGAAAAATATCTACCTTTACATCATCCCTCTCGTCACCACCACTTGCTCCATCTCCATCACCCATGTGCCCACTTTCCATCCATCATTTTGGATACTAACATTCCCCATCATAACCCCGAAGTGTGTGCGCTCAAGTGTGTACTGATGTGAGATTGTTGACTTAAAGAAAGTATAAAGGTTAAGCTTCTAAAATATCTTAGATTTTTCCTATATATGCTTATATATATATATATATATATGTGTATGTTTATTTGCATGTGTATATATGTTCGTGTGCATGTTAGCGTATGTATATGTATGTTGTATATGTGCACTTGACACAAAAAACAAGGTTGCAATGATTTAAAACAACTTTCTTTCGTCAAACCGTTGAAAATCGGAACACCGATTCTCGTTCACATTTTCACTTACACATTAGATTACATATACACGTAAAAAAATTTGAAAAAAAAGTTTACAATCATTTTTAATTAATTAAAATCATCACATTTGAATTGTAAAACCACATAAATTAATATTAAAAATTATTTATAGAAATCGCTATTATACCGATAAAGCGATATCTATTTTCCTTATAATTTCAAGTTACTTTTATAACTTTATAGAACCATTATAAATCATTCATTATTATTTTATAACTAATTGAAATGAATTATTATCATTTTAAAAAATTATTTAAAAAATTATAATATTATTAAAACATTAAATATCAATTTAGTTTCATAAATCAATTATAAGGGCATCACTGGTGATGTCATAAATACATTTAATTTTCCAAAAATAAAATAAATTATTTTATTTCATGTTCTTGTTCAATTATAAAAATAAGTGTATGTATTCAGCTTTGTGCATGACGTTTTACGATTTCAGAGCTGTTTATCGATAAAACGGTTTTCAGCCATTTTATCGATTTAAATTTCGAGGAAATTATTTTTGTAAATATTTATTCAAAATAGGATTATTATTATTCATTTCCACTCAAAAATATTATTCTGTATTATTAACCATTTGTTTGAATAAAATTAAAATAAATATAATTTATCAAAGTGAAAAATGTGCGGGTCGTTACACGACCCCATGGTCGAAAACACAATTTATATCAAATTTTTCCACTTGGCATATAAAACCAAAATATACATATTCGTTCAAGTAAAAACATATCTTGTTTATAGCATTTTGAAGTGATTTATTTAGTTTTCTACGAGCAAATGCGATCTTGTGCCACAATCCAATCTGAATAGCTTTATGTACCTAACTCAGCTCAATTTAAACACATAAGTTTCATTCTACTTAATGTTATATGTATAAGAAACTTTTTCGACAAAGTCAATTATGTTGGACTAGGGCATTAAAAAAACTTTTACTTTACTTTTCCATATGGGTCCGATAGAAAACAACCAATTTGATTATTACATTTATTGACCCGTGATCATATCTTGCTTTTTATCTCAATGGTTGCAACAAAAGATTTTTTTAAATCTTTACTTTCAGATAACAATGGTTTTGGACTAATATGCCAGATCTTTCAGAACTCTGATGTTTAGAGATTGGGATAAACTTTTGCAAGGATGTACTAAATCCCGAAATTCCACAAGGATGTGAAATTTTTGTGCAAAGAGTCAAAAAAAACTATGAGATATTTAGAAATGAATGATTTGCAAAATATGACTCGAGCTACAGCCTAATGTAAGTTATGAATGAATCCATCCCACTCGTGCATAAAACAAAAAATAAACCCAACATAAAAATTAACCTATAAGTAACACATACTTATCCAATACCAAAAAAATAACAAAATACATTACTAATTGTGTCTCAATAAAACTACTTTTTAGTCAGAAGTAGCTTATATAGCATGACATGCAACATGGAGCACATCAACATGCATGCAATCGAACAAACTAGCACATACATAAACACAATGCATATACTCATCTAAACATTCAACAAAAAAACAAAACAAGCAACACTTACTGATTATGGAAGAAATACACCAAGCACCTTCTAAAAGCAAGTTTATCATAATATCCTTAATAACATAATAATACACTTCTAAAGATATCATCGTCGTATGTCAAAAGGCTTATCCAAAATTATTCCTATTTTACCAAGCTAATTGGGAATGGTTTCTATTCGTTCATCGATACCATCATTAAGATGAATTTTTCCCTTGTGGTAGCAGCCTACTTCACTGCTCGCAGTAGCAGTCATGTGGTTGCTACCAGCAGCGTCCCTACTGCAGCAGTACCTAGAGCTGCTCTTGCTCCTTTCCCTTTTTTTTATAAGTGAACACATTACAGCTTTTAACTAATAAGCATTTAAAGTCATCGGAAATTGAATAGATTTCAACAAAACTCATGAAAATATGGATTTATCTTTAGTCCACACTAAATTTCAACATTCTATATTAATTTTATAAACAATTATCTTCAACAAAATACCTTTCTTTGATTAATATCATTTTACATAAGTACTTCCAATATTTTTGTAACAGATACTTTTCCAAATTAAATTTTCCTTCCATATAACTTATAAGCTAACTTATGTTTAAAATATCTTAATATAACTCTCAATTATCATAAGTTGATATGATTCTAATAAATACTTATTTCATAAAGATTTCCAAAATCCAAATTTTAAATTAAAATAATTATACTTTGAAATGCTCGATATTCAAAATAATTCAAAATATCCAAACCATGTTAGATAAATTAAACTCACACAAATCATAATATCCCCAAAATCCCACAAATCATTCCAAATATTAACAAATTATAGACTATTCAATTATAAACATAAATTTACAAATGAATGTTTCATGCATTATTGCAACCTTAATTTTAACGTCCATAAACCAATTCTAATTTACATATAATTTCTCGAAAACTTTATGCAATGTATTTCAACACATATCTTTAGGAACCCCCGTTTCCTATTCAAAAGGTAAAAAAATAAAATAAAATATTCCATAACAAATTTGAAATGTTAAAAATTTACATTTCAATTCAAAACTGGTTAAAATTATGGTCCTCTATCAATTGAGAACCTACTACCAAAATGTTAATTGATTTTCAAATTTCCAAACTGAAATTTTAATTCATTATTTTCACTTACTACTTGTATTCAAAAAATTAAAAGTCTCAATCCTGCACTTTTCTCCAAATTTATCATTTCATTTGAAAGCTTTCATTTTAAATTCATTCTATCAACACTTATAAAATACATCATTCTTAATTTTTTTCAAAGATCACTTAACATTTTCATTCCATTTCTTATTCCATCTAGAACTTTGTTTTTAATTCTTCCTTTCGGAAATCTGAGAGTTGCAAAAATCTAATTTCATTAGGAGATTAAGCTTGCAAATTTGAGAATAATTAAATTTTATTTCATATATACTCATCCTTTATTCTATAAATAACAAATATAATAGTTTTCAATGAATTATATTTGTTTGAAATAATTTTAACAATTTTTTTTCTCTAAGAATTTCTTTTGGTTCAAACTTAATCAGAAGCATATTTACATACTAGAACTTAGAATTTACTTTAGTTTTAAAATATTCAATGTTGTTGTGCCATAAGTTTTTAGTGATTCATCTCGTTAGTTGGCTGCAATATTGACTATCTACATTTTACATCAACAGTGTCTCGCCATTACACAACTTCACACTAATCCCATGGCTACATATGTTGTTTGAAAATAATTAAATTTAGAAAATAATATATTCATTTATCTAAATCAAGACATTGCTTTTTAAACAATATAACCTCAAGCAACACATTTCTTATTACATTTCCAAAACACTATGTCGATTTTGCCTCGTTTAAGCGTTTAGAAATCCCTATCGATATGTTAGCTACTTGTATCGACTAGAGTTCATAAACCACTCAACGGACCAATTAACACAAAATAAACCGTTAATATTTTTCAATCACTTTAGAAAATAATATTCATAATTACTCTAATCATTTGCTTGCTTATATAAAATATTAACTCATGATGTTACATATTTATACACATCCATTATCATCCATTTGCATTCAAAACAATGCATCACGCCATATTCAATTATTCACAATGACATGCAACCATTCAAATTTTATTATATCTTATTTTATTTACTAAGTATATTTTCCAATTCCAAATTTAATTGGATATATATAATTTATCATTCTTTATATTAAACATTAATTGCATAAATATTTTTGTTATTCCCCAGCGATTCTGTTTTGTAGAAACATATACGAGTTCATTTGATCGTGCGAGTTCGAAATATGATCGCTGGGGAAAAATTGGGTTTCGTAGTGATTGGACGAATCATTTGATCGTGCGAGTTTGAAATGCATAGAAATTAATAAAAGAAATTCAAATTATAATAATTCAATTTGAAAAGCCTTCTTCTGAATATGATGGAATTGGCTCCCGATATATATTATATTACGTTTGGAATATGGGTATAACATATACAGTGCCAAGCGGCACGCTTCGTTTGGAGTTTGAAATTTTAGCGTGTGAATACTGCCGAGTTTATTTTATATAAAAAGCCCTCCATTTCTTCCATTTGCATACCAAACCCTAGTTTTTGTTTTAAGCAACCATTAAACATACAAATCCGACGGCCATTATTTCATGGCAAGATAGGAGCAAAATCAGTCGAAATGTCTAACATGAAAGTTGGAAAGCTCGACTCCATGAACAAATATATATGGATGGATAGATCGTCGAATCGTCGAATCGTCGCTCAATATGGCAACAAAGTCGCCGCATTCATCTGCAGTTTTTCAATATGGCAACGAAGTCGCCGCATTCATATGGATGGATAGATCGTCGAATCAGAGAGGCAGTTTCTGGCATTTTTATGAATAAACTCACCTCTCTGGCCTGCTTATATTTTTATATAAGTGGGAATAAAATTTATATATAATGTTTGTTGTTTCTTTGGATGATATACTACATATATTAGTTGGTTTGGATATATTCCCGCCTATTGGAGTGGATGAGACCCTATTACGTTCCCATATGAGAATGAATGACCCTTTGTATACGAATCCCGCCTTGAAGCGGTTGATTTTATTTTTATGATTTTATGTTGCATATGATACTGGGGGACAGGATGGAGGGATCCAACAAGATTCCTCACCACAGTTGATTTTAATTTTCATATATATGCTGATATATGATGTTGTAGATGTCACGTTGATGTCTTTGATATGATGTGAATTATTTAGTGCTATGGTAGCACTAGAGCTTATTTGTAGTATTTTGATCAGGAAAATTGACGTAGGGAAGAAGTTGCGGTAAAATTTAGTTTCAGAGACAACAAGTTTGCTTTTTAGTCTGAAGGACATTTGTTAGTGTAAACAGAAAATGATAGTTACAACTATCATTCTGTGATTTACACTAAAAAGTGTCTTCAACCTAAAAAGCAAACTTCTTGTCCCTAGAACTAAATTTTTCTACAACTTTTCCCTTTAGCCTAAAATCCCCTATTTTGAAATACTAAAAAAAATGTTGATTTTGATTTTAAAAGGACTTCGAAGAAATTTTGAAAGTATACATGTCTTAATGATTTTTAAATTATTAAAATGAATGGATTTGTTTTCAAAGAAATAAAAGTTTTGATTTTTGATGTTACGAAAGTATAGTTTTGAGAAATACTTTGAATAAAGATTGTAACGACCTGCTATTTCAGACAATTCAAATCGACAACCATCCACTTATGTCAGACTTGAATTGCTCAAACCAATAGATTGTTAATTTTTATTTGGCAAAACTCAGCATATACATTAAATAAATCAATCGCAGAATCACATATATGGAGAAATATAACAATAAGCAGCGGAACAGATAAATAATAGTTCATGAAGACACTATATAAACATTAGAGTTTAATGTAAAATACAACTGATCTCAAATACACAAAGGTTACTAATATAAATGCCAACGACAAATCTAAACAAAAAAAATGGAAAAGATGAATAGATAAGACAGGTCTTCAAGCAAAGCTCCAATCACCAAACGTGAGCCTTAAATGTTGTGACACTCAGTCTGACACGAGCATAAAGCAAAATACAAAACACTCGAGTCTGGATGAACATTCTTATACCAGTAAATTCAACTTAAGTGATATGTCAATTGAAATACAAGTAACTTAAAGGATGTTTGGGATTTCCATCCTCTAAGAATCTGTAGAACTATCTACTACGTAGTAGTAATATACACTATTATAATATGTCTATCAGTAAAGTAAAGTATTAAAATAGCGTTAAGGCATAACCCATAACCCCTTTAACACATTTTATATATTCCCATAGTCTATACAATACCGTAATTCCTCCATAAATTGATGGGCTATTAGAAGGCACTCCATAAGTATGGTAAAAAACAAATTCGTAGAAGGAGCGATAGGGCTTGTGAACACAGCGAGGTAATGCCGAGGTAGATATACCATTTGCGAATCCGGACTGGTGGTAACGAATAGCAGCTACTACCGCACACCTCGAGACACACTACCAAAATCAAAAGTGCACCCAATCAAATCACAAAGTAATAGAATGGTTTCGAAGAAATGTGTCGGATCGGAGGAATGACCTCACTTGGCCTGGCATGGCTCCTGTATTAGTCAAATTAAAGCTGACTCACTGGAGTCAGGCCTAAGTAAATACCTCATATAGAATCGTCACCAAACCATCCTACTTCATTCTGGAATCTACACAACGTACATTGTTGTTAAAGTGGTTTTCGGTATTGGCAGAGAGTATGACAATATCTCATCCTAGTCCCTTTAATAACCAAACACTTATTTCACAACATGGTCATTTTATATTTCAAATAGCTAATACGTCATATCAAAATATCATATTCAATTCAAAATCATATCTTTTTCGAAATCATATTCACTTCCAAAATCATATCACCTTTTATCTTAAACAGTTTAAATATTGAAAATATTATATATATATATATATATATATATATTAAGATAGTTATAAATTAAAATAGTTTATATTTAAAATAGGTTATAGATTTGAAATAATTTATTTATTGAAAAAGTTTATATATTAGAATTATTTCTTCCAATTTTCCAAATAAATTCATATCAACTTTTAGTTCTAAATTCAATTTAATCAATTTCAATTCAAATTATCACTTAAAACCATTTTAATTTATCGATTTTAAATCCAGTTTTAAACTAAAAATTTAAACCAATTTTCGATTCAATAGGTTTCAAAGTTAAATATTCAACAATTTATAATAACTCAAATTTTTTATATATTTCAATTTCAACATTAACTTATTCAAATCTGAAATATTCATTTAAACAATTTTAATAACACTTAAATAAAATCTCAAATTGCAAATTTAATCCAATATCAAATTTTAAATATCTAACTTCAATTGTAATAAATTCTAACAATATTCATTTAATCACATTTATAAACATTTAAATAAAATCCTCAAAATCAAATTTAAATCAAAATTAAATGTTCAATTTCAATCTTATTTAAAATATGAAAATTTCATTTATTCACCATAAACTAAAATCAAATTATCGGGTTATAAATTGATATCTTAAAATCTCAGATAAATTAATTTCTATTCAAATACAATTCTTAAATAAATTACGAATCAATATCAATTTATCTTTCCAACTTAAATTATTAAAGTTACTACAAAATCTATTTTAAATATTTTTATAAATTTGAAGTAATTATTTTGAAAACACATTATATTAATTAAAATAATTTTTTGTTATATTAAATATTATTAAATTTCATCTTAATATTTTTTTAATTTCTTTATATATATTTTAAAAATAATAAAGTTATATGCAAAATTTTATAATTTCAAACTTAATTTTAAAATTTCCAAAACACATAGTTCTAAAATCTAAATTTTTGCACATATTAAAATCCTTATATTATATTTTAAAAAATCAATATTTATCAAACCCAAATGTTTCCTTTCAAAACATTGGAAATCATTTTCAAAAATAGACTAACAGTGTCCATAAATAATTTTCTATCATATGTCAAGTGATATGGATATCATCATTTCAATCCACAATTTAAATTTAATATTTTATAGGTATATGTCATTTCAACACGTAATCCCAAAATTTTCAAAATCGATGAAAATTACTTGGGTTTATCATTTCAACCCATAATAATTTTCCCTAATCAATGAGATCGTTCGGGTACGTATCATTTCAACCCATAGGGAATTCTAAACTAACAGGGAACTTGCAGAGTGAGAACAAATATTATAATAACATAACATATCAACAACATGCCTATATCATCAGTAACAAATTTAAATATAATATATATAACAGGTTATGGTGTCATATGTCATAAGTAAACAATGGCAGTAATGGTATGTCCTATTTGACAATTAAATAACTTAATAAGTCAAATTTAACATCATATTTCAATTGCCATTTAATTTAAATTAAATTTACTAAAATATAAGAATGTTAATCGCGAGTGATTACTCACCTTTTGTAGCTAGAGAAAACAACTAGAATGGGAAGCACGGACACGAATACGCACGAACAAGCTAGAGTTGAGGAAAAAACTCCGAACAGCAACAGAACAAACGAAGCAAGGTGGACTAGAGATCGATGAAACCAAATTATATATATATATTATCTCCTTGAAATCAATATTCAATTTAAAACCCATATTTAAAATAAAATTTTCATATTATATTCTTGTTAAAATCAATATTCATTAAAGCCTATAGTTTGCAAAAATCTTCAAGTAAATATTAAACATGATATATATGTGTGTGTGTCTGTGTTTTACAATCATAAAAATAACCCCTTTCAAATATTAACAAAACATACTATATACACACAAACATTCCAAAATACTAACATAAATAATATACATACTATATATTTATTTCAAAAATCATTAACATAAGTATATTTTATATATATACATGCCCATTTCAAAATATCACATAACATATATATACTGTTCGAACGAATCACATATATTGTATATAACAAAAAAAGTAATACATGAAACAACATTATATTCTTTTATATTCAAACCAATTAAATTTCCTTGCCAGCTTTGCTCCAATGTGCTCATAGACAAGCACAGATAAAGGGGAAAATGACGAAGCAGAAGAAAGCAGTGCCATAAAACCAAAGGTCACTTTATAAGGAACTGTAGCAAGGTTCCAAACAAAATATGGAACAATTATATAACTTTATATATAATAAATAGAATAGAAGATGGGGAAGGAATTCTGCGCATGGCTATGACTGGAAAGTGTAAGTGTTCAGTGAAGTGAATAGAGCAAGCAAGGTTGGAGGTTTTGAGGGGTTCGGTGCTGGAAATATGAGCTGCGGGTCGCATGGAGGAGGGAAGTGGATGTGGTTAGGCTAAGGCGGACACGGGCTGGCGACGGTGGTGATATGTTCGGGTCATGTGCTTGGCAAGTAGGTTGGGTTGGGCGGACGGAGGTCGTGCACGATCAGGTGCGAGGTGGGTGAAGGCTGAGTCACAAGATAGGTTTCTTTATCGGCCTTGGGCAGTATTTACATGGTTTCTACTACTAGGTGGAGGTGGGTTGATGAGAGAAGTCGGCTGTGCTAGATGGCGGCACTGGTGATAGGAGGAGAAAGGGTTGGGCGTTGGTCGATGTGGACAAGGTGGTGCAAGATAAAACAGTGAAGATAATAGGAGCTGGAGAGGGGTTTGTGGGCTTCACGGCCGGGAAGGATGGTGATCGTGCTCGACAGTGGTGGTGTGGGGTTGATGATGTGGAGGGTAGGAGTTTAGTGCTATCACGTTTTGGAGTGTGGCTTGGTGGTGAGAAAGTAGGGGATGGCTTTAGGGCTGCTAAGATCTGGTCGGCAGTTACAAATGAAGGTGGGAGAAGGACATGTTGCAAAAGGTGATGTATCCAAAGCAAGAAGCAGTTAGGAGATAAGAACAATTCCTCAAGCCAAAATACAAGCTATGAAAATATATATATATATATATATATATATATATATATTAATTTTGCCGAAGAAGACAAAACAAATCAGAGGAGAAAGAGAAATGAACCGGAGAAATTGATACAACAGAAATTATATTAAACTGGAAATAGTAACAGCCAACATGTTGAATTATTTATGGCAAGTGGCTATTGGGTTTTTAACCTTCAATATATGAAGGGACACAAGGAAACCAAATGGTTCAAAACAGGCACCGAAACAATCAATCATTTCGCAGATTTCACTGCGTACTAGACGTCGAAATACACAAATGAATATACTATGGAGATCAACGCGATGAGACAAACAGAATGGTACACAGATATCAACAATGCGATCATCCTATCAAAAGTTGATTTTTCGCTATCAAAAATGCTGCTAAAACGCCGAAAATAAGATATACGGGGTTAGAGTAGTCAAAATTTGGCGAAATAAAATATGCCATCTCACTCAGAAAATGATTTTCACTTTTATTATATAAAGATATTCAGATTTCAGAAATATTTTATTTCTACCAAATTAACTGATTTTAAATTGAAATTGAGAATTACATAACAGAACTAACTTCAATATTTTCTAATGAAAATATGACACTGGCTACGTTTAAATAGACGTATTTCAAATATCAAATTTTCACCGCTAAATTTTATTGTTTAATTTCAAGCAAATATTTTCAATTAATTACGTTATAAAACCATTAAAATTTACAGGTCATTAAACTCTCCCCCGACCAGAACTTTTTGTCCCCAAAATGGAATGAGATAGGAGAATAGAAGCAACAATAAGAAAATTAGATTCAAAATAAAAATACAACAATTGATTCAAAACCATATAAATTTCATTAGTTTTTAAATTAATTAATGTTCAATAATTTGGTTCCAATCCACTTTATCCAACCGATGATAGTCATTGTATTCACATTTTTTTGATTTACATTCAATGTATTTCAATCAATTGATTTGATTTCAATATATTACCATTTGTAACAAAAAATTTGTTCAAACAAAATTTATTTTATTTTAATTTCTCCTCTTTTTATTATTCCGTTTATTTCAATAAATAAGTGTGTAAAAATTTATTATAACCACCCACTATTTGTTTAAAGAATTCCCTTAACATAATTTTATTTTTGGACATCTTATCTCATACATTTATATTGTATATTATCCAATTACATATTCTTATTACATTTTAACTTTTCCAAGTAAGTTATATATGTTTAGGATGCAATTGAGTATTATACAAATAAATTTTATCCTGGTTCAACTGTTTCAAGTTGTTTCATTATTCAAATTTTAAAACTTCAATTATTCAAAAAAAATTGTTTAATTTCAATGATTAAAACCATTACTTAACATGAAATTTTAAGAACTAAATGTCAGGTATCACTTCAAACCATTTTGAAATAAATATATACATATGTACATATTTTATACATCAAATCATACTCAAGAATTTCAAATCAAATCCATTTTCCAAAGAAAAAGTGTAGCAAAGATACTAAGTAGTCTCCTTACGTTGAGACTCGAAAATGAATGTTGATAATGTTGCAATCATCATCAAAATTATTTTCCAGTGAAAAAAGAGGACAGTGCTAACTTACTTCTTTTAAAATTCTTTGGAAACAATTTTCATTCAAAAATATTTTCAAATAATATATTTTTCTAAACTTTGAAAACCAAACTTTATAAAGCACCGGGAATTAAATTCCCAAATCCTTAATTTTAATCCATTTCACATGCAAATCAGATTTATAAACTGTTCTGAATTTTAACTCTTATAACATACTACAATAATTAATGGTTTAGGAATGTTGACAAAACAATAAATGAAAATCTAATAATATCATTTCTAACAACCAATCCATTTAACTATCTAATTTCAGAAAAATTATACTTGTATCAATAAAATATAATTATAGAAAAAATTATTTCATTTATCAATTTCGAAAACAAAATGGTATCGGTTTGCTCTGTTCAAGGGTTTTGAAATTCCTATCGATAGCGTTGGCCAGACGATTCGATCGAAACCCAAATCAACTTAGCAATTCAAACAACACAATATAAACTCTTTTATATTAATTATATAGACACTCCCTCAAAGGATGATTCAAGGATGGATTTTAAAACAAGGATAGAGATTCGAATTAAGAGGAATTCTAATTAAGGGAATTCTAAAAAGATCAGCTCGAAAGGAAGATAAGATAATTAATTACAAAAGAGGGAAGATGGATAGACTAATATTAATCGTGGGTGACCTTAACCGAGTCAACCGAGACGTAGAAAAGACTAGAATATCATTAACGAAAATAGGGATAAACTTGTTGAGAACATCGCAAAAACGCGATTCATGAGGTCGACAAAGAAGGTAGGAGCGTTGATTAATCTACAGGGCATGACTAACCATTCACAAAAACCATTCGTCCAGAAGGAAGGACAAAAGGTCGAGCTCCAGGAATAAGATCGATGCATAACTCAAATTTCCCACTTGAGAAGAAGAGAAGAGACTTCACAAAAACATCAGGATAATTCCTGACTATCGGGGTGGAGTCGAGATCACTAGGATAATATCAAGCGAAAAGATAAACTGCTTGCATAATCCTGAGGCATTCTACCTTCGATCACACGAGAATTACCCGAGTCGTCTGCTAGAGAAATGGTTTGGGCTTTGCAAGAGATAACAACATGCAAACTGAGGACATATAAATCTCTGGTTAATCGATGCATGTTGTAAAGGAGTTTCATTCCTTTAAAAATCATACTAAGGTTGGCAGGATCGCCAATGGAATTCAGACCCACATAAGGACGAAGTTGCCAATTGAGATGGCCAGATGTGTTCAATTTACTAAAGAGATTAACAGAGATAGAGCTATGAGATGCTCCAGTATTAAAAGAACACGAATAGAAAAACGACAAGAATGGATTTGGAACAAAGGTAAAGATCTAAGATTCAAAAGTAACCCTAATCAAAAAGGATCCTAGCTAAGAATTTCAAGCTCGAATGAAAATGATTCCGTAATTAATTTTACTCCATATGCTAAGTTTTGCCTAAACCTGGCTTTGATACCACTTGTAACGACCTACTATTTCAGACTATTCAAATCGACAATCATCCACTAATGTCAGACTTGAATTGCTCAAAACAACAGATTGTTAATTTATATTAGAAAAAATTCAACATGTACAGTTAATGAATGAAGCACAGAATTACAAACACGGAGCAATATAACGATAAGCAGTGGAAAAGATAAATAGTAGTTCATGAAGCTACTATATAAACATCAGAGTTTAATATAAAATACAACAGATCTCAAATGTTCAGAGGTTACTTGTAACGACCCAGAATTCGACCACTTTAAAATATATTTTTTAAATTGATTTTAAATATAAAATTGGTAAGGTTATATGATTGAAACAATATTAGATAGGATTTGAAAAGAAAAGTATACAAAAAATAATAACATTTGCCTATATCGAATAAAGTGACAAAATGCTGATTTTAGAAATGTAAGTTTCAATAGTTAAATAAATTATTTTAATTTATTTATGAGGGTTTATATTTCAAAATAACATTATAGAAATTTATTTTTAAATTTGGATTATATAAATAAATAGTTTAACTAAAATGTTAAAATGTGACCGTAGAACATTTTGTCGAAAATCAACGTTTTTGTCGATTAAAAGTTATCGCAATGTCGTCGCGCCTTTATTTTCTTATATAGGAACATATATTAAAATAGTGTAAGTATTAATTAATTCACTAATCAAGTTTACTTTTACTAAACATACTTAGAAAATTCTAGAATATAATTAAGAAAAAGTAAGCACAAAAAGGCAAACATGTCATTTCAAAGCATAAGTAAAGATCAAATCAAACCAAACCAAACATAATTATTATATTCCTTACTTACTTCTTAAGTGAAAATTACATAATGTAATGATTTGAAATATGATGCTAAGTGTTGACAAAATAAAGTTGCTTAAAACGTAAGCGTATTTTTACAAAATATTATTTTAATCCAAAACTTTTTCTATAAATAAGCATCCACTTTCTTACTTTTTTTTTTTACTTTCTTTTACACTTCTTCTTCTTTCTTTTTCAAGCTTTTCTTCCACTTTTTAATGGCTTCTTCTTCTCTCTTATCCTTACTAACTTTTCTTAAAATCATATCAAATCAATTCCAAACACCACCAAACTTTGCCAAAAACCTTAAAATACTATTTAAACATGGTTGAGCATCTAATAAGTGAATAAATGATGGAGGAAATAGTGGAATAGGAGGAGGTCGAACCTATGGAGGAGAAGGAAGCAAGTCGTGAAGCTCCGAAGCAAGAAAAAGAGAAGGAGGTGCTGCTAGAATCAAAAGGAAAGTCTATGAAAATGTTTGATGCAGTGGAACTAATCATGATTAGTCAAGTTTTAGTTTTATTTTAATAAAACTTAAGTTTATAATACACATGTTAAATTAAAATTTAATATGTTGAAATTGATTGATATTGGATGATAACTTGGTTGATATTATGGTTGATTATATGTTTGTGATGTGGTTGATAACTTGTTTGATAAATGATAAGAGAAATGGTTAGTAAGTATAGTTAATTTAATGGAAATTAGATCCATATAAATGTGTATGGAAATTATTTAGCTTTTTAATGATTACAAAATATCTAAAAAGATTGAAAATGATATTATAATAATATAATATTATAATATGAAATGAAATGAAAAATGAGTTTGAAATGATGAAAATATTGTTTTAAATAAGTTAAAATAGTTTAAATATGGGTTAAAACAAATTTGAAGTGTTTCGAACAAGTTCTAAAGCAATTCACAAAATTGGTCAAAATAGAGCTCGCCGCGTAGCGACGATCCGTAAATTTCGACCCGTAACTTGAAATTAACGCAGAGAATGATTTATAAGTCAGATTTCTTCGAAATAAAAATTCTTTGGTGCACAATGATAATAGTTTTCCAACGGAGAATGAAAATCAAAATTTCATCAAGTAAAGTTTGAAATATGTCTAAAACAATTTTCCAAAAACAACGCGGTTTTGCAGTTCAAAATCCAAAAATGGATTTCTTTATAAATGATATTTTTAATTGATTGAAAATATGAAATAAATTTGATAAATATATTAAATTGGTTTAAAAGAGATTTGGAATGGAAAATATGAATTTTAGATATTAAAAAGTTGTTTAAATCAAATAAGCTTATATAGCACTTTCCGTAGCACTTTTATGCTACCAATTCTATAACCATTTAAATATGAATTTAAACTTAACAATTCTTTCCTAAGTCTTTTGTGAATGATTTTAAAGGAATAACTAAGTAATGTAAAGATGATTTGGAAGTTTTAATAAGAGTTTTAATAAATGGTTAAGAGGAATTATTTATACAACTTAAACAAAAAGTGAAGAATATTGAATGTAATAACAAATTGAGTATGTGGAAACGACTAGTAAATTTGTTCCACCTATGAGATCTAGGATAATAAAACAAGGTATTTAATTAAGGTTATGGATGGAGCAACCAGTGCTCTATCCTTACATGGTCTATGTTTTCTCTTTTTAGGCGAGGGGTGGAATAGATCGAAAGGAAAGGTCGGATGCTCTAAAAGATCATATTTAAGTTTTTCCAAAATAAAATAAAAGAAACAAATTCCTAGAATGTTAATTAACCACTTAACATCTTTTTATCGATGGTTAGCATGAAGGAACTGGGATTGGATTTGGGTGATTCCTATCTGAAAACCGGGATCGGATTTGGGTGATTCCTATTCGAAAACTCCATCAAACTAGTTTTTGAAATAAAACATAATGAAGGCAAAGATCAGTGAAGAAAAATATCTTCATGATATAGGATTACTTGCCACTAGTCCCTGGAGGTGAAACTTACGATATCTAAGATGGCAGTAGTACTCTGTTATGAAAATCTTCGATTTGCAAGAATATGATTTGAAGTTAAGAAGGAAATCTTTGATTAAGATTTAATGAATGATTTAGAAATATTTTCCCTATGTTAAAAGTTATAACTTGAATATAAAAAATCTTTGACTAAGATTTAATGAATGATTTGGAAAGGTTTCTCTAAGTAAAAGAGAAAATGATTTGAAATTATTCTAGGATTTAAGAAAGGTTTAAATAAATCAAATGATTTGATAAATGAGGCTTAATGATTCCATATGCTCTTGAAAAGAAAATGGATTAAACTGAAAAGAGTATATCTAAGAAAGAGATTTGATTTAAATGAAAGATGAAGTAATTGATTGATGATTGATATCCATATATGAACTTAACATCTTTTAAAGCGAGGATTGGCTTCGAAGGAACCGGGGTCGGATTTGGGTAATTCCTATCCAAAAACCACTTCGAACCAATGTATATGTTCGAAAGCGAAGACATGTTGAAAATGATGATTATTGAAGACCGTGAATCTTCATAGCATGAGGATTGATTGTTGACATGCTCTGATTGCACCCATTATAGAGTTATTTATAGCAGTGGTCTCCTCGTTATGGAGATTTTTTTTTGGACTGCAAGGACTACTCGCTACTAGTGGTAGTAGGAGAGTGACTTCGGTTTCGTTCAGTCCAAGAACGATCTTGTATGGACGAATGTCTGACATTGCATTTCTAAGACACAGCATTTGACTTTTACAAATGTACATCTACTTGGTGGCGGAGAATGCATCTTCTCTTAGCTTAACGCCCTTCTCTGCGACATACGAGCTCAGAGGTTGTGTGCTTGTGGGAGTAAAATAGTGATCAAAGGAATGGCAGTGTGGCATTCAAAGTAGAACTTGTTATGATCAAAGCATGGTTTTTTATGTAAAGCGTGACTTTGAATAAATTGAGCGTAGCCTCACTAGCCTTACATTCCGAAAGATGATATGGGATACTATATGGTCTGACAGATGCAAATTCAAAATAAGTGACTATGTATGGTGGTGTCCAATACGTTGGGCCCTTTGTGGGCTACGTCTCTAAAGGCATTTATTGCCCCATTTGGATAAAGTGGTTAGCTTCAAAAAAGCAGGGAACTACCAGTTATTAGTGATAGTATAGCAAGTACAGTTACAAGTGATTAGCTTGAGAAAAGCGATTAAGGCACCATGAGAATTATGTTTATTATGCCTGGATTGGAGAAAAGGCCATCAGTCCCTATCATGTTGGAAATCCAATCCCAATACAAGATTTACGATTTTGATTGTATTCCCAAAGTAGTTGTAATGACTTGCAAACATTTCAGCTATGGTATCATATATTCCGTTCGGTATATTCCGTTGACCTCGTCTAGATATATTACCTTAGACTTAATCTAGATATTGATACCTTATTTTAATAAGTTTATTTGGAACTATTTTCAAAAGAATTTCATTAAAAATAATATCAAGTGCATTTTGGTATAAAGTGTTTTGGTTATCATAAGGTAAAAACCCGTCTATGTTTATGTATGGATGTGGTCTTATGAGATACCCTTCTTTTCAAAGGTTTTATAACATCGTCATTATCTTTACATTTGAAATTTCGAGTATCTCACGCTAGTTTATCAAGCCTAATCCGGATATTTTTAATACTCGGGTCAGATCTGAGTAGTTTCAGGTTGAATTGAAGACATTAGAGTTTCCAGAGGAGACCAGGAGATCTTCATCATCGTATGGACGTATTCTATTATCCGCTACATCTATTTCATTTGTTTTATTGTTTGTCAGCATTTGTAAGGGCAGGTGTTATAACTATCTAGGCCGAATCTAGGTTAGACTCTGATATTATATTTTAAAATTTTCCACTGTAAAGATTATTATTGAAATACTATATGCTATTCCATTCAAATGAGATTATGTTCTATCTTTATTTTCTTTCTACCCTTAATAGTCCGCTAATTCATACAATATGAGTTGGACATGTGTGGTTTATTGTCAATTCAAAGGGTATGGAAAAATGGGCCATTACATTACTAACAGAAATGCCAATGACAAGTATGAACAAAACAATTGAAAAGGCTAAATAGATAAGGTAGATCTTCAAGCAAAGCTCCAATCTCCAAGATGAGTCTTAAATGCTGTGACACTTAGTCTGACCCAAGTATAAAGCAAAACACAAAACACTTGAGTCAGGATTAACATTATTATACTAGTAAATTCAACTCAATAGAAATGCCAACTGAAATACAAGTAACTTAAATGATGTTTGGGATTACCATCCTCTAAGGATCCGTGGAACTATCAAATATGTAGTAATATATGCTATTATAATATGTCTATCAGTAAAGTAAAGTTAAAATAACGTTAAGGCATTACCCATATCACCCTTAACACATTTTATATATTCCCATAGTCTATACAGTACCGTAATTCCTCCTTAAACTAGAGAGCTATCATAGGGCACTCCATAGGTATGGTACAAAACAAATTCGTAGAAGGCGCGATAGGGCATATGAACACGGCACGTGAGGCAATGCCAGGGCGGATATACCATTTGCGAATCTGGGCTAGTGGCAAGGCATAGCAGCTACTACCTCCAACCTCGAGACACACTCCAAAATCAAAGGTGCACCCAATCAAATCACAAAGTAATAGAATGGTATCGAAGAAATGTATCCGACCAGAGGAATGACCTCACTTGGCTCGGCGTGGCTCTTATTTTAGTCACATCTAAGCCGGTTCATGTGAGTCAGGGCAACGTAAATACCTCATACAGAATCATCACCAAACCATCCTACTTCATTCTGGAATCTGCACCACGTACACAGTTGTTAAAGTGGTTTTCGGTATTAGCAGAGAGTATGACAATATCCGATCTCGATCTCTTTAACAACCAAATGCTTATTTCACGCCATGGTCATTTTATATTTCAAATAGTTTATACTTCATATTAAAATATCATATTCAATTCAAAATCATATCTCTTTCGAAATCATATACACTTCTGAAATCATATCACCTTTCAACTTAAACAATTTAAATATTGAAAATAGTATATATATTAAGATAGTTATAAATTAAAATAGTTTATATTTAAAATAGGTTATAGGTTTAAAATAATTTATTTATTAAAATAATTTATGTATTAGAATTATTTCTTCCAATTTTCCAAATAAATTCATGTCAACCTTTAGTTCCAAATTTGATTAATCAATTTCAATTCAAATTATCACTTAAAACCATTTTAATTTATCGATTTCAAATCCTGATTTAAACTACAAATTTAAACCAATTTTCGAATCAATAGGTTTCAAAGTTAAATATTCAACAATTTATAATAACTCTATTTTTTTATATTTCAATTTCAACGTTAACTTATTCAAATCTGAAATATTCACATAAACAACTCTAATAACACTTAAATATAATCTAAAATTGCAAATTTAAACCAGTATCAAATTTTAAATATCTAACTTCAATTGTATTAAATTCTGACAATATTCATTTAATCATATTTATAAACACTTGAATAAAATCCTCAAATTCAAATTTAAATCAAAATTAAATGTTCAATTTCAATCCTATTTAAAAGCTGAAAATATTCATTTATTCAACATTAACTAAAATCATATTATATAGTTATAAATTTATATCTTAAAATCTTAAACAAATCAATTTCTATTTAAATACAATTCTTAAACAAATTACAAATCAATTTCAATTTATCCTTCCAACCTTAATTTATTAAAGTTATTATAAAATCAATCTTAAATATTTATATAAATCTTAAGTAATTATTTTAAAATACATTATATTATTAAATTAAATTTTATCAAATTAAATTTTTATTATATTTAATATTATTAAATTTCATCTTATTATAATTTAACCTTTTCTTAAATCTTTTATATATATATACATATATTAAAAATAATAAAGTTATAAGTTAAAATTTACAATTTCAAACTTAACTTATAATTTTAAAATTTCCAAAACACATAATTCTAAAATCTAAATGTTTACAAATATTAAAATCCTTACATTATATTTTGAATAATCAATATCTATCAAACCCATTTATTTCCTTTCAAAACTTTGAAAATCATTTTCTAAAATAGACCAACTTGTCCGTATATAATTTTATATCCTATGGTCAAATGATACAAATATTTCAATCCACAATTTAAATTTAATATTTTATGGGTATATATCATTTCAACCCGCAATCTCAAAATTTCCAAAATCAATAAAAATCGTTTGGGTTTATCATTTCAACCCATAACGATTTTCCCCTAATATATAACATCGTTTGGGTATGTATCATTTCAACCCATAGTGAATTCTAAACTAGCAAGAAACTTGTAGAGTGAGAAAAAATATGATAATAACATAACATATCAACAATAGGCCTATATCATCAGTAAAAAAATTAAATATAATATATATAACAGGTTATAGTGTTATATGTCATAGGTAAACAATGGCAGATGATGGTACATCATATTTAATAATTAAATAACTTAACAATTCAAATTTAACAGCATATTTCAATTGTAATTTCATTTAAATTAAATTTACTAAAATATAAGAATGTTAATCGCGAGTGATTACTCATCTTTCATGGCTAGAGAAAACCACTAGAATGGGAAGCACGGACACTAGTACATGAAACAACATTATATTCTTTTATATTCAAACCAATTAAATCTCCTTGCCAGCTTTGCTCCAATTTGCTCATGGACAAGCACAAATAAAGAGGAAAATGATGAAGAAGAAAAAAAGTGCCATAAAACCAAAGTTCACTTTATACAGAATTGTAGCAAGGTTCCAAAAAAATATGAAACTATATATAAATTTATATATAATTAATAGAATAGGAGAGGGGGAATAACTTCTGCCGTGACTGGAAGGTGTAAGTGTTCGGTGAGGTGATTAGAGCAAGCAAGATTGGAGGGTTTTGAGGGGTTTGGTGCTGGAAATATGAGTTGTGGGTCGCGTTGAGGAGGGAAATGGATGCGGTCAGGATAAGGCAGACATGGGCTGGCGACGGTGGTAATAGGTATGATTCATATGCTCGGTAAGTAGGTTGGGTTGGGTGGATGGAGGTCGTGCATGGTCAGGTGCGAGGTGGGTGAAGGCCAGGGATGGGTTTCTTTGTCGACCTTGGGCGGTGTTTGCATGGGTTCTGCTACTGGGCAGAGGTGGGTTGATGAGAGGAGTTGGCAGTGCTAGATGGTGGCACTGTTGATAGGAGGAGAGAGGGATGGGTGTTGGTCGATGTGGACACGGTGGTGCAAGAGAAAAGGACGGAGGTAAGAGGAGCTGGGGAGGGGTTTGTGGGCTTCACGGTCGGGAAGGATGGTGATCGTGCTCGACAGTGGTGGCGTGGGGTTGATGATGTGGAGGGCAGGGGTTCAGTACTGTCATGTTTGGGAGTGTGGCTTGGTGGTGACGAAAGTAGGGGATGGCTTTGGGGTTGCCGAGATCTGGTCGACGGTTATAAATGGAGGTGGGAGAGAGACGGGTTACAAAAGGTGACGTATCCAAAGCAACGAAGCAGTTAGGAGATAAGCATAATTCCTTAAGCCAAAATATAAGCTATGCAAGTATATTTTTTAATTTTGCGGAAGGAGACAGAACAAATAAGAGGAGTAAGAGAAATAAGCCGGAGAAATTGAAACAGCACAAATTATATTGAAACTGGGAATAGTAACAGCCAACATGTTGAATTATTATGGCAAGTGGCTATTGGTTTTTCAATTGGTTATTATATGAAGGGACACAAGGAAACTAAATGGTTCACAACGTGTACCGAAACGAACAATCATTTCACAGATTTTGCCTTGTGCTAGAAGTCGAAATACACAAATGAATATACTATGGAGATCAGCGCGACGAGACGAACAAAGTGGCACACGGATATCAATGATATGATCGTCTTATCAAAAGTAGTTTTTTCGCTGCTAAAAATGCTGCTAAACCGTTGAAAATAAGATAAACGGAGTTAGAGCACTCCAACTTTAGTGAAATGAAATATGACGTCTCACTTAGAAAATGATTTACATTTTTATTATATAAAAGTATTCAGATTTCAGAAATATTATTTCCATCAAAATAACTGATTTTCAATTGAAATTTAAAATTACACAGCAGAACTAACTTCAATATTTTTTGATGAAAATATGACATAACTTACGTTTAAATAGACGTATTCCAAATATAAAATTTAAATTGCCAAATTTTATTGTTTAATTTCAAGCAAAAATTCTCAGTTAATTACGTTATAAAACCATTAAAATTTACGGGACGTTACAAAGATTTTGGAATAAGTTTATATAAAGATTAATAAATGTGATATTTTTATAAATAAAGAAACAGATTTAAAATTGGAATTTATAAATATTTTGTACATGGTTTTGGAGTTTTTTGTAAATGGATTCATAAATGGACTTTATAAATTTGATTTATAAAGAAATGGATTTAGAAATGGATTTTGATAGTAAAATTTGTTTTATAAAAGAATGCAATTATAAATAGTGTTTTGTAAATAAAGGAATTTTAATAAATAGAAGTTTTATAAAATTGAAAGGAGAATTATAAAAATAGTTTTATAAATATGGAAATGAGTTATATTGAGGTTTAAATATGGATTTTTATTTAAAGGAATGTTTGAAAGAAATATTTTGATGAAGTTAAATTGTGACGCCCCACCCCGAGACTGGCATTAACAAGAGTATAACTGGGTAATACTGTCTACTAATGCGGAGAATAGGGCTGTTAAGGAGCGACCATCTATAGTCTTGTCTTAATTATCTATTGAATACGTCGACAAATGCCATATATTTTTTTCTATCTCAAGTGGATCGACATATCAAGTATATACTTAATACAAAGGCATAGGTGGCTATAGGATCTATCAGAACAAAATACAAGAATGAAAGACACATCACAGAATAGTAGATCATCACATATATATATACATATACCGATACATCACAGAGTATACAAAATGATACATGTCAAGTGGTATAGCAACCACAATATACAAGCGAGCCAAAAGAATATACATATCAGAGTAGCAACCCAAAACGGACTACACAAAAAGCTATAACAAAAAGAGCTAGCAAAATAGAGTCCATGCGAAAGCAAAATAAGCTAAGTCCAAATGTATCTAACCTGAAACACCTCAGTCTGATATAAAATACATGGGTCGGTCTAGCTAAACAAATCAGTTAACAAGGATAAGCGATAACATGAGCATAAGGATAATGTGATAATATTATCGAGTGAGAAGGGACAATTAAAGTGTATGATTACATCAAGTGATAATATGGTATCACTACACAAATATATAATCTCAAAATGGATAAAATAACCCATAAAACGCTAAAAGTAGCAAGCCTCATATCATCGGCATTCATAAAGCATCAAATATAGTTTAGGGAAAAACCTAAACCCACCATCTTTGCAAATCCAAAACATGCATAAAGAGATCCCCTCTCAAACATGCCATAAGGAAAATATATCTCCAAAGAGGAGAATAAAATCTCAAGTAAACTCCAAAAGGCAAATCTCATATAACGCCAGTGTAGGCAATTCAAATCTTAAAAATAGAACTTCCAAGAGTTCAAATTCTCAAAAGGTAATTGCCACAAATATATATCGAATGGTTCAAAAGACCAATTTCGGAAAGGGGTGATACGCTAGGGAAAATAATCAAAGAAACCATCTCAAAAGTGTTTGCACGTGCATGTGGCCGAAGCCTTGCCAAGTAATTTTATCTCAAATAAGTACCTCGCTCGAAGGCAAAACATCACAATGACAAATACGCCGCAATGGCAAATACGCTGCAGTGGCAAACATCTCGAAGACAAATACGCCGCAATGGCAAACGCCGCAATGACAATGACCTGAAGGTCTAGTACTTGCACGCCGCAATGGCAAATGTGTCACAAACTCTTGAATAGGAACTCGAATAGTGTTAACGTACATCCTATACCACACATAATCGGTTTACTAACTGTCAGTAAATTTCACACTCAAAGCAGTGAAAAAAAGTTTACCTCATCTTATCGGTAAACTCGACGCGAAGGTCAAAATGATCAAACAGACAAGTCAGGAATTAACCGATAAGATAAACGCACGTGTCCCATACCACGTGTTTACCAACCATTTAATTCTCCTTCTCATTCGCTCGAATAGTGCAAAAACGTGTATTTTATGTATAAAATAATTTATTTGAGAAAACAAGCTTTTAAAACCATTTTCCGAAATCAATTTTGAAGATGATATTTGAAAATTCCCTTATTATGAAGAATAAATAGATTTTATAGCTTAAAATAATTTGAAAATATTACATAATAATTATTTTAAATGCCAATTTATTTTAAAAATTATTTCAAAATTGTTTCGAAAAATCCGTGCTTGATATCAAAGAAATCACTCAAAACTGTCATTCAAGTTCAATTCAAATTTGAATTTCAAATTCATCATGACTTAGCAAGCCTATTGATAGGCATCATAGCCCTCAAAGCATTTCAAAAATATCACAAAAACATGAAGTAAAAGTCAAAATTTAGACAGAAAAGAACATAAAAACGCTTAGGAAAAATAATACCCAGGTCTGAAATCTTCTCCGGGTTCAACTTTCGGACATCAAAAAGGTGGCCTAACGACCTTTGATTGAACTAAAAATTGGTTTGCAAAAAATAGAAAACTTCATCTTTCAAAAAAATTAATGAATTCTGACAAAAAATAAAAAAAATTACGCTGTCTCAAACATGGAATCAGACTATATTTGTAACAGTTCAACAAGAATTTGCCCAGGCCTGAAAATCCATTCTTGGTTCAAGTTTCAAGCATAAAAAAGAGGACCAAATGGCATCAAATTGAGCTTAAAATTGGTACGCATATAGTACAAAACTTTGTATTTCAAAAAAAATCATGCAATTTGGATAAAGTAAGAGAAATTTATAATGTCTTAAACTTGAACCCAGGCAGTGTTTTCACAGTAAAACTCTGGACAAAAATATGCTCCGGATCAAAGTTCGACAATATTTTCTATAAGCTATATAGGTCGAAATGACCTAAAATTTGGTTTTCTTATAGTAGAAAACTTTATCTTTCAAAAAAAAGAAGAATCATGCAATTCAAGCAAGAAACGAAAGAGATATGTTGTCTCAAACATGGACGTAGGCCATGTTTGCAACAACTCGGAAAACAAAATGTGTACTGGTAATTTCTAGGCTGTTCATTGATTTTGCTGTGTGGTTTTCAGGCATCAAACGAATATGTTTTGCAGTGAAATTTGGAAAACATATACAACACACAGGCTATCAACTGAAGAAAATACGGTAGCATTTCATTGCCGGAATTGGGAGAAAATGACGTGCAAAGTGACACACAAACTCAGTTTTCACAGAAACAATACATGAACATAAAATCAATATATTGAAGCTATTTTGGTTAGATTTTTGCATTTTGAATCTTTTGCTTCAGATAGAAATTGTAAGCAGTAACTCACGTAGGAAAATAGCAAAAATTAACACCAATTAGCTGAAGAAGATTGAAGCTTTTGGTGAAGAAGGGCCTTCAAGAATCTGTAAATGCTGAAAATTGAACATGCAGGAAAGAAGAAACGGGTTACAGACAATTTCATGATCAAACTCAGGATTTTTGATGAAATATGCTAGGTATTGGATATGATTACCTTCTCTTACTTTTGTTTTGATGATCTTCTCTTTTATTTCAGCAAGATTTGAAGAAAAAATTAATTTTGAAAAGAGGTGGCCATGGATTTTCTTTTTACTGTAATTTGTTTGAGAAAAAGAAAGTGAGTAGAGAGAAAACAGCATGCAGCTAATTTTTTTCTCCTTTCTTGATAATTCTAGATTATGTTAATGGATCAAAACCCTATACCAATAAGCCCAATCCTATACTCAGTGAAAATTCACTAAGTAATGAACATTTTTACCTACTTTAACAATATAAACGTATATTTTTTCCAAATAAAACTTATACAACAAAAGTGTTGTAAGCAAAATTGTTTTCTCAATAAAATAAAATTTATTTTATCTATAAAAATCTATTTTTAATAATAAAACCTTATTTTCATACAAATATCACAATTCTACACCTCTTGTCTCAAAACACCATTTTTAACATAACAATTTATACAAAAATTGATTTCTTGTCAAATAAAATACACCAAACCATTTTAAACTCAATTTTTATAACCAATCTAATTTTTAAACCACATTTCATCTTTTTATTTATAATAAACACATTTTAAAATCAATACACCCTTTAAAAATTATTAAAAGAAGTGTTTAGCGATAATTACAAGAATTATTACAATTTTCTCAAACAAATCATATTTCACCCATTTTTCTCACAAATAAACAAAATAAAGTTTTCAAAATTTATTTTCATATTTATTTGCTAAATCCATTATTTATTTAAAATAAACATTTAAATATCCAATTTATTTTAATTCACAATATTAAATTATAACCACCGTTATAATTTAATATTTAATCCAATCACCGATACTAGGGTTGTTACATAAAATTTTTTAAAGTAATTTATCTTTTGGAAGTAAAGGTTTGGAAGTAATAATTCCAAATGGAATTTAAATGGTTTGAAAAATGTTTTAAAATGTGATAAGTAACGAAAGCATACATTTCAACATTTCGAAGAAGTATGAAAGGCATGGACTATAACGCTATTGTTATAGTAAATGATTTCCAAAAGGAAATGTTTTATATAGTATATGGGATTTATATATATTAATTATTTAAATCCCTATACTAATGGTTTTGGGTTGTCATAATGATATTTTATGCAACATTCATTTTGACCCAATAAAGTATGTTTTGACCTTCCATAGTGAAATATACAAATTGGTTCTTATGATCGTACTAAAGGCTTGGTAGTGTAGGAGCATTGCTTCCTATACTTAACACTCATTTAGCGGCATATGAACTTTGGAGTTGTACGGTTATAGAAATCTATTTGGCGTGGTAGTGTTATTAAATATACTTGTACCATTGATATAACCATATGGAAATATTTTCTAAATGTTGAAAATGAAATGATTTGTGAATATGCTTATACTGTTTACATAAGTATATGGAAATGTTTTTCGTTATCGATGTTTTGAAATGGTTTTGTGAATATATATTTTTAAAGATAATTTGGAATGTTTATTTAGAGAATGATTTAACTAATGAAATATTTATTAAATGGGCCTAGCCAATTGCTTATGGTGCTAGATATTGTCTGTTGCTTTGATAGATAAAGAACCGACTATCAAATATTCTGCCTCTTTATCGTTGTTGACCCGGAGAGACCGGGGTCAGATTATCCAAGAGCCACTTCGGACTAACGTATATGCATTCAAATGTGTAGGTTTGGAAGACATTGATATTTGGGATTTTCTTAATGAAGGACCGTTTGTTGATCATTTAGGAATAAACTCCCAATATGCATATATAGCAGTGGTCTCTTGAAATATCCAATGCAAGGACTAATCACTACTTATCCTATGGGTGATTCCCGATTGGATGTGGTAGGAGAGTGCCTTCAGTTTGTTCCGTTCCTGGATAATTTGTATGGATGGATGTCTGACATTGCATTTTTTATATTACATCGTTGATATTTATAATCGTACATGTAACGACCCGAAAATTTTCGATCCCGAAAATTCCAGATAGTTAAAGAAAAGAAGAAATAGGTAGAAGAAGAAGAAGAAGAATAGAAACACCAACATCTCACATTCGCAGTGGATCAAAATATAATATCATATAAAATAACAGTTTATAAAACAAAACAGTATCAGTCAATTACATTCTAATACATCAGAGGTACAACATTTATACAATCACGGGACAGATAAAATAACTTGTCCCAGATAAATAACAATATGTCACAGCTGTATACACTCCTCACGTTCTTGCCATCCAGCTCACCTCCTGAGCTACAGAACGTCCTTACCTGAAAATATGTAACACTCGGTCTGACCCGAGCATTACATCAAAGTAACACCCGGGTCAGGCTGGAAAACCAGTGTGAGTGAACCCATAAAATTTGAAATACTAAGTCTTCATCATAAATGAAAACCTGGGTAACTCGTACGTTCTGGGAGTTCTTGACTTATTTGAATTACTTATTTCAAACGATGTCTAAGAATCACTACCTAATTTAGATATCCATGATTCTTAACTTATTTCATTCTAGTCTATTTACTTCTAAACTCAGATTTATAAGAATCGAAGTGGTTTCGGGTATTTGTTGGCATTCGACCCCGGCCTCTTTGAAACCAAAGTTATTCATTTAACTAAGTGTATAAGTTAAACAATACAATTTATATTCAGGATTTCATATTCACATAACAATTTATCTCAGATAGATAAACCATAATATCACAGTTCAACCAAAATATCTCAATGCATCACATCTGAAAGATATTAACCAATTCAAGTCGTTCAATATCATTCAACCATCCATAAGCAAGATCTATAAGGTATATAATTCTTAATTAATTTATTTAATCTCTAATTAAATAAATTACCAACTTTAATCACTTGGATTACTTTAATCCTGCTTATTTAACATTAATTAATTACAACTTAATTGATTAATCATTCCTTAATTGTCATCTTAATTAATCCTTCTTGATTAATTATTCTTTAATTACATAAAGTACCTAACCATTAATTAATCGCATAGATTAATTATTCTTAACCATTCACATTAATTTCTAATTAATTAATATCATTCATTAGTGATCCTTAATCACTTCTAGTAATTAATTATTCTTTTAATTAATTACATTTAACAAGAAATTTTTAAATCAACCACATTCGTTAATTAACCTTAATTAACCTCATTCAGTAATTAATTATCCCGTAAACATTAAGTAATAACCTTAATTATTAATTAATGAAACTTAATAACAATTAATTAATTCTTAGTTACTAGTCAATTAATCCTTAATTAACAATTGATAAATCTCTAATAACTTATTTAACTAAATTACAACTTAATTTCTTAATTAATTAATCTTCAATTATCTAATTAACAACCCTAAATTATAAATTAATTAATCCTTTGCTAATCAATCTTTGATTATTTAATTATCTTAACCCCTAATAATTTTTAGGATAAAACATTATCTTATTAACTACTAAATTTTCATTAGCATATAATTTAAACATTTTATTCTTTTAATCAACACTTAATTATATTTCGAAATTAAGTTTTTAAAATTACTTCAGAATTTAACTTAACAAGTTTAAGTTAAACAAATCACAAAACTTTTTTAACCCAATCATAACAACATTTATTATATGAAGAAATAGATTTTAAGAAATAGATTTAAAAATTTGCTTTATTAAATTTGAAACAGTTATAAATCATTTACTTTAAGTACAACCCGGATGTGCTCAAATTTAAAACCCGAGTATTCTTCTTCCTTCTATTATATTTTAAAAAGTAAAACTAGTTTAGTTGAAAATTTAAAAACTGTTAAAACCATAACAGTTTATGCTTAAATTTCTTCGTACACTTGAAGACGAAACCCGAGCCAAAACATCACCTACGCGAGGCCAACCCCGAGACAACTGCTCTTTTCCCTCACAACTCCAAAACTGACATTATTGACACACCGTGCACCTACACCATCCATGGCACAGCTCCGAACACCGCCGATCCTTCCCATACTCGACGATCACCTATGCTAAACCATCTGTAATCCAGATCAATGGAAAGAATGACCAATCGAAATTCAGGCATTCGATCGTCAACAGAAATCGAACCCAAATCGAAAATCCATCACCAGCCTTAACCTCCGATCAGTGGATCATGCGACGATCATCCTGAAGCTATGCCACACTCTAATGAACAATTCTCCCCTACTCTGATCGTCTCTGATGAGCCAACGACAACATACAATCACCAGCAACCTTGATAACCAAACCTGGCCTCAAAGCCCTAAATCACCTTCGCCAGAACACACCGGCAATAAATAAAATACCAGAGTATTTATCTGATGATCCCCGCTTCGCCACGCTCCTCCAGTCCCGACCACGACACCCAACTCCTCCTTGATCGCCGGCAAATGCCAAAAATGCTATTCCTGATCAACTGGGAAATTCCAAACATCCATAACTATAAAAATCATGAAATTCATTCCACAAATCATGATTTTGATGCTCGAATTCATTCATGAATTCAAAACTTAAAATTTCAACATTTGATTTTTCATCTAAAAATTAATTTAACGGTTATTTCATGTTTTCACAACATTTTCTTCGTATTTCTTCCTGGAATTCTTTTTTTTATTTAAAAATTTCATTGCCATGATCAATTCCCTTTTAAAAAATCTTAGTCTAATAATAAGTATATAATGGGAAATTAAATTTCGAACTTGATTTATAATTTTGTAACCAAGAACAGGAGTTTATATACATATGATTAAATTTACAGGTTCAAACATCTGCATATTATCTATATACAATCATATTTCATCATGCAACAAATTTTCACAAGGTTATTTGCATGATTTTTCACGAGCATCAGTTTAAAACAGGTTTAAGCACTAGAGAGGAAAAAAAATATAACAGTTTACTCATAGTCAAGAAGAACAGGGGACAGTATCTTGGAATCTAAAATCTGATTTTTATCTGTTGAATCCATCTTGCCATTGAACCTTGAATTGTTAGCTTACTTGATCTGAAACTTGACATGCTTGTATATCTTTTTAGAGTTGAACTTGATCTCGATTTATCTTTTATTTCCAGGTTTCAATTTTACTATCTTTGGCGTTCTTGTTTCTTTGAAAATAAAACAAAAGAGAACATGAAAAAGAGTAGAGATATATGTACCTTATTCATATCTTATTTATCATTTATTTTTATTTTTATGTAAAAAAAGCACTTGTTAGTTTTAATCACTCTAGGTTTACAAATGTCATATGTGTTGTTATTATCGTACAAATGTCATAATCTTCATTTAAATATTCCAAATGTTTATATCCATTTTCATATTAATTATTCTAGCTTTTCTATTAATATGATATGTTTATATATATTCGTTAACACATTTCCTCTTCACTTGTAATTATACCTTTAAAGAAAATTTTAAGATGTTACTTTGAATTTCAAAATTGAATTCTACTTACAATCAACTTATATACACAAAATCAAATATATATTTTGTTTGTAAAGGATGAATTTTGCCAGTTTAAATAATTATATAAATATATTTGTTGTGATTGTATATTCACAATGGATTTGTATATGTACTAACATTAAAAAAAATCATAGAGTTTCACATATCTATTTATATTTAACAGTTTATTATAAGATTCATCATTTATATATACATCCAGACATCTTAATCATCAAATTTGTTTGTTCAACCCAAATAAAATCAGTACTTTAATAGTTTAAAATCAGTTAATTATCAAATTATCAGCTGTTAAAAATTCAGGTTATCACGGTACATCTATTTGGTGGCAGAGGGGCAACTTCTCTTAGCTTAACACCCTTCGTTGAGACGTATGAGTTCAGAGGCTGTATGTTTGTGAAAGTCAATAGTGATCGAAGGAATGGCAATGTAGCATTCAAAGAGAAAAGTGACATGTGTTATATGAAAGGTAAACATGACCTTAGGCCTCATACCCGAAATGATCGAAATAGGATAGATATGGCAAGGCTATGTGGTTCACAACTATTAGGTTATGACCATCTCCTTCTAGATATATTTATTCCCGTTATAATGTTCGAGTTTTAAATTATCGTGGACGTATGCTATGAGGGCACTCGGATAGGTCGGTTATGACCAGGGTGATGACATATTCGGTACTATCTAGTTAGGGGTAGGTCGGTCTTGTGTTGGTAGAGGACCATCAGTTGGACCTCGGTACTTTCCTCTAGAGATGCACTACCGGAAGGTAGTCCCTTCATCTGGTCTTGTATGGAAGTCCATTCTCAACTACGTGCCTACCATTTTGTTTGTAGAACCCACGATTGTGTCTAATATGCTGGAATTTAATCAATGGAACAATTTCGGCTATGATTGATAACAGGATTTGATATGAAATGTTTTGGCTATCGTAAGGTAAAAATTCATTGGTGTTTATGCATGGGCATGGTCTTACGAGATACCTTTGTTTTGATAAAGGAAAGTTTTATAACTTTAAAATATATTCAGTTGAGATGCATTTTCTCATGGTGGTTTACCAAACCGATCTTGGCGTTCTTACCTTTCAATGCTTGGGTCAGACCAAGTATATTTACAGATGTAGATTTGGATGCTTTGGTGCTTCAGTAGGCGAGTTGGAAGTCTTCTGGTCGTATTCACGTATATGCTTATTATTCCGCTGCATTGTTGTTGAATTATTAGCAATTATAAGGACATGTTATTATAATTGTCCGGGCTGATGATTAGTAATTTATTTTTGTACTCTGATGGATGTTTGCAAATTATATTATAGTTCTGCTTTGTAAAGTTCATTGTTATGATATTACATGTCTTTCTGCTGCGATTATGAGTGTAACGACCTAGATTTTTGACCCCTATTATTAGAATAATCACTGATTTTAAATATTGGAATATTAATTTTTATAAGGCGAATAAATAAATTCTCTGATATTAGAAATATCTGAATCTATAAGCCTTGGAAAACTTATTTTCATTTTAAAATTAAATATAGTTTTCCAAGGCTTATTGATTAAGATATTTCCAATATTAGAGAATTTATTTATTCGACTTACAAAAATTAATATTTCAATATTTAAAATGGTTGACTATTCTAATAACAGGTGTCAAAAATCTAGGTCATTACAATGAGATTTTGTAAGTGGTTTAGTTTCTTTTTCTCTTCTTCTCTTCTTTTTCTCTCTCCTCTTCTTTCTTTCTTATGATTATCCATATATCCATGTGGTTTAGGTTGGACGTGTGTGGTTTATTGTCAGCTCTAAACAGAATAGATTTGCGGGTTGTCACATTTGGTATCAGAGCTTAGGATTTTAGTGATACACCTAGGCTTTGATGGGTACTCATTATAGATAGGGTTAGTAATGCCATAGATTGAGTTTAAGTGCATTATATATATGAGCGGGTATTGGTTAGTGAACACAAAAATGTGTTATATTATGTTAATTTATTTGTTTAAGTGGCTTATGGATTCTAGTTGATACGTGGAACGCCATGTTATTGATAGGGGCTTCTAACCGTTTGAACAAGGCAAACCGACACAGTATTGTTTTAAGTAGGTGAACGAAATAATTTTACTTAAGTTATATTTTATATATAAAGGAATGATTTTTTATAAATTATTCTAAGTTATATATGGTGTGTTTGGTTATTAATGAATGGTAATATTTGATTATTATCATTTGTTGTTTGTGTTTTAATAAAGTTGTTATTGTTATAATATAAACAAAAATAAACGAAAAAGAAAAGGTTTTATATAACGAGGTGAAATAAGTAAAATTATAAATATAAATTTATAAATGTGATTTATAAATAAAAAGGGGAATTTAAAAGAAATAAAAACACTAAACTAACTTTAGTCGCTGCAAAATAAATTCGGATGGTGACTGCGGCATCATCAGTATTCATTTTCGAGTCCCTAATTGATAAATTGTCACCATTAATAATTTTCCATTGAATTTTTGTTTTGATAAAACAAGTTTTGATTGAATACAATTGCAAGTATGCTTTGATGAATATATGGAAAAAAAATTAACTTATAATTTGGAAACAATATAGATAAAGAAATAAGTTTACAACTTACAATTTGAACTGGAAAGTAAAACCAAATTTTAAAATGGTTGAATATTTTGGTTTAGCAAAAAAAGTGAAATTCGAATTTGAGATATGAAATAAAAGAATTAACTTAAGTAAAGTTAAATAATTGAGTTAATGAAATGAAATTTAACTTAAGGAAAGTTGAATGAAAGTGAAATGAATTTGAAATGAATTAGATAAAATAATGAAATGATTATACACTTAAGTCGTAAAGTGATTTTATAACCCTGAACTGTAAATATAGTGTGTGAATAAACTTAAGTTAAATAATTTCATGTAATTTTATTGTATAACTTATGGATTTGAATAATGATATGCTAAAAACAAATTTTAAATTTGTTAAATGAGAATGCTAAGAAGAAAAGAAATCTAAATATGAATTTGAATTATAAATAAAGAAATTTAACTCAAGTTAAGTGAAGTGGGATGAAATGAGTTAAATAAAATTAGAAATTGACTTATGAAATGAAAATATCATAAGTTATAAATGCAATTCAATTGGAGTTGCAAAATGAATTGACTATTAGAATGTTATTTGATAGAAAAAAATATGAACTTAAAGGTTGAAGTGAAAATAAAAATAAGAAGTGTTATATAAATTGTTAATAAACTTAAGTAAATAATTTTATGAAGTGATGTTAAAGTGTTGTCTATATTAAAAAAAATATCCTTTGTAAATTGAATATATGGAATGAAATGTTGTTAAACATAAATTGAAATTGAAGTGAAGATAAGTGAATGTTAATAAATTGAATGTAAGTGAAATTAATATGAATAATTGAATTTGATTTAAATTGAATGCGAATCAAATGAATATGAAAAATGGACGTAAATTAATTAGTAAATAAAGCAATATGAATATTGATTATGAATAAACGAATGCAAATAAAAGAATTGGGAATAAGAATGGGATATAATAAGAAATCAATTGAAATAAATATGTAATCTGTAAGTATATTATTTTATTCGCATAACTGTTTGATCCAGATTCGAATATACGATTTCAATGTGATTTACACCGATCCGAGTTGAGATTTTTTTTACTCGATTTCTTGACGGCGAACCCTGGATATGGATTTTGTAACGACCTAATATTTTCAACCATTTGCATCCGCACATGTCTTGACTTGAATTGCTCAAAATACCAAATTGTAAAATAAATTTGGCAAATATCAGAATATACAGCAAATAAATAAAACACAAAATCACAGACACAGAGTAATATAATGCAGCGGAAGCAAAGAGATAATAGTTCATGAAGCTACTATATAAATACATCATAGTTAAACAAGATACAACAGAAGTAACAAGATGATAATCAAGTACAAAGTTGAATACAACGCTGGAAATAACTGGATAACTGGAATCAACTGGATGACTGAAATGAAAAAGATAGTTGAATCTTCAAGCAAAGCTCCAACTCTAAAGGTGAGTCACAAATGCTGTATCACTCGTTCTGACCAGAGCGTAAAGCAAAATACAAAACACTCGAGTCAGGATATACATACTTATACGATGTAAACCAATTCAAGTAAACTGTAATATAAATGTATAAGTAACTTAAAGGATGCTTGGGACCGCCCATCCTCCAAGGATCAATTAAACTATTTACTATGTAGTAATATTTCGCTATTATAATAACGTCTACAGCAAAATAAACTTACTTTTAAATACCATTAAGGAGTTACCCAATCCCCCCTTAATACAATAATAGTCCCAGAAGTCCATCCAGTATCAGCGCATCTCCAGATCGGGAGACTACTTTAAATACTCCACGGGCTATGGGAGAAAACCAAACTCATACAAGGCTTGCTAGGGTAGGTGACATGGCACAACAAGGCAATGCCAGGGTAGATATACCAATTATGCATCCGAACTGGCGATGACGCGTAGCGCACAGCTACCATCCACCTCGAGCCACACCCCCAAAAATCGAAGGGCCCCAATCAATCACAAAGTAATAGAATGGTATCGATGGAGTGTCTCCGATAAGAGGGGCTACCTCACTGGCCCGAGAATCACTCCTGTTTTAGCCACCATATGCCAACTCACGGGAGTCGGGTCCACGTATATACCTTAAAGGAACATCGCCGCCATCCTACTTCATTCTGGAATCTCCACCGCGTACAGGGTTGTTAAAGTGGGTTTCAGAATTGGCATAGAGTTTGACAACTTCCGATCCCGGTCTCTTTAATAACCAATATCGAACATATTCATTTCAAAACCATATAAACCCATATCATTATTCTTAGAAAAGAATATTCATTTTCAAAGTTGTAGCACTCCCAAAATTTATACATTCAATTATAACACATTAAAATCATAATAATTTAGAAGCCATAGCACTTTAAAAATGTAACCTCTATAATCATAGAATTTCGAAAACATTACATTTTAGAAAAAATAGCATTTCAAAAACATAACCTTAAGACATCATAGCATTTTGGAAAAGTAATACTTAAGAAAATCATAGCATTTTGGAAATGAAACCTTAAAGAATCATAGCATTTTTGGAATGTAATACTTTTATATAATCAAAGTATTTATATACTTACAAATTTTAACATGGTCATTTTATCATAGCCTTATATTTAAATAAACATTGTTACTGTAATATCCAATTTAAAACTGAAATTCTTATGTTAAGTTAAAAGTATATTATTAACTTACATTTTTATTACAATAAAGAGCATTTATTATTTTAATCAATATTTCACTAATTAAAACTTACATTATCAAATGTACATTTCAATTTACATTTCTATTACAGTAGAGAGCATTTATCATTTAATCAATATTACACTAATTAAAACCTACATTATCAAATATACGTTTTAATTTACTTTTTTTTTGGGCAAGGCCAGCGGGGTTAAAAATGGACCCCTACCATTTATTGATATACCAAGAAAGAAGTACATAGATAGAGGAACAAGCTACCTAACAGACAGGCAGCAAGAGAAACATAGAAACAGACAACAACAAGACAAGGCATACTAAAGAAAAATAAATAAACGAACAACAACACAGCAACACATAGAGATAGGCACACAATCAGCTGAGAGCATTAAGGAACCCCGAGTCAAAAGAATGTTTAGAAGCAACAATGCCAGACCTCAGCCCCTCAATAATGGATTGTTTCATTTGCGTTGTAGTTTTCCTTTTATTGCTGAAGATTATAGCATTTCGTTCGTCCCAGATCATCGAAGTAAATACCTTAAGTGTGAATAGATGCATATATGTTGCCTCACATTTCCATCTTGTAGCCTTGTGGATTAAATACCATTCCACTACACTAACCATATCGATTCTCCGATTCGAGGTAAGGCTGACCGTAAAGTACCATAACCTGAAAACATATGGACAGGAAAAGAACAAATGAAGGGTATTCTCCTCGGCAGATTGACAGAAACTGCAAGTAGTATCGATTGTAACACCTCTCTGCCTCAACAAAGCTTTAGTTTTTAAAGCGTTACTGAAAATTTTCCATAGAAATAGGTTTTGTCTTTCAGAGTTGTGGTTTAGCCAGATACGCTTATGCCAACAAAAAATAACTGCATTACTACGAGTTACCAGATAGTTGTACATGCCACTTATTTTGTACATGACAGTACTGCAGGACCAAGTAATGCCATCAATCAGAGATTGGACAATATTATAACTACGAAGTTGGTCCCAGAGAAGTCTTACAACCTGATTACTAGAGAATGGGAGATCAACACGACCATGGTGGATAAAGTTGTTCGCTAAAGCATTCCTACCAATACCAGTTTGCAACTGCTGATTTTAATTAAGAATGTTAACAAGAATTAAACCCTCCTTCACCCACGGGTCATTCCAAAAGGAGATACGGCTGTTAACACCAATAATACTCTGAGCACAAGGAAGAATTTCATGCCTAAGATTTAGAATACTTCTCCATGTCCAACTACAGGAATGAGGAGTAATCATAGTCCAGAAATTCTTGTTGCCGATAATAAACTTGTAAGACCACCTGACCCACATATCGTCTTTGTTGTTCAGCAGATTGTCAATATGTTGCACAATGGCAGCATGATTCCAGAGAAGCAAGTTTTTAATTCCAAGGCCTCCTCTAGATTTTGGTTGCTCTAGTTTGGAGAATGTAAAAGGAAATATTTTATTTGAAATAACAGATCCATGCCAGAAAAGTTAGACATTGCACTTCTTATCATTTTGATCAGTTTAATAGGAAGGATAAAGGCTCTAGACCAGTACACTGTCATAGAGAACATAACAGAGTTAATGAGAGTTAGTCTTCCAGCTTGACTAAGCAACATGTTAGTCCATACATCAAGCCTGGTAGTGATTCTTTCGTACAGAGGTATGCATTGGGCATAGGAAATTCTAGAAGTAGCCAGGGGAATACCTAAGTACATGGAGGAGTCAGCACTTTGAGTAATTGAGGTAAGATTAGTGATTTGATTTATCGTGCCGTTGCTCACTCCAGCAATCATCAATTCAGACTTGGCTATATTGATAGAAAGGCCAATTATCCTGAAGAATTTATCAAGGCCCTCCATACTAGAGTTCACTGTGGTCATGGTGGGTTTGAAGAAGACCACTAAGTCATCTGCAAACATAAGAGAAGTGATGAGAGAATCTTTGCATTTAGGATGAACAGAGAAGCTGCCACTAATGACTTGCTGAATAAAAATTTGTGTTAAAATTTCCATCACTATTATGAATAAATAAGCTGACATAGGGTCACCCTGCCTGATTCCTTGTTTACTTCGGAAGTAAACCACATTATTGTTATTAACCAATAAGGAAAACCTTGCTGTTGAGATACATGCTTCTATCCATGCCACAAAATGTTTGGGAAAATTCATCAGTCCCAATATTCTAACCACAGCGTCCTAATGTAAAGAATCAAATGCTTTAGAGATATCTAGCTTGATCATAGATCTAGGGGAAACCAGGGAGGAATTGTATCCTTTTAACAATTCATGAGACAACAGCACGTTATCAAGAATACTACGGCCACTAAGAAAGGTTACTTGGGATATAATGTTAGGCAGCACCAGCTTGATTCTATTCGCAATGATCTTAGATATGCACTTGTATATGGTATTACAACAAGAAATAGGTCTATACTCATAAACATGACAAGCATTTTTAACCTTGGGAATAAGGGCAACGTTAGTAGCATTAATAGAACCAATTATTTTGCATTTGTTAAAAAAGTTATGTATTGCCTTGAGGAAAGTGGGGCCAACAGTTCCCCAGCATGCCGTGAAGAAACTAGCATTGAAGCCATCAGGCCCTCCAGTAGAGTTTGCATTGAGAGAGAAAAGAGCAGATTTAATCTCGGCATCAGAAATAACAGAAGAGAGGAAAACATTATCATCGTGTGAGATTCTGGGGATACTAATCGAGTCGAGGAGATCAAGCGAAGGAGAGAAATTGTTACTATTTCCAAGCAGCTTACTGAAATAGTCAAGGAACATATTAGTAATAAGAGTAGGATCAGTAATAAATTCACCATTCTCATCTTTAAGAACACTGATAGTTTCCTTAGTTTGTTTAGCTTTAAGAGTGGAATGATAGAAGGAAGTATTTCTATCACCATCCTTAAACCACTCCATTCTGATTTTCTGCTTAACCATCAGGTTCTCATGCTGAAGCACCTCAAAAAGTTGCGAAGACAAGGAAGCTTCAAGCGCGGCCCACTCGAAGTTAGTTGGATCAGAATGCATGGATTCTTGAACTTGTTGGCAGGTAGAAGCCAAGTTGCCCTTGCCATATTTACTTAAAGACCAAACTTTGAGATCAGATTTCACAACACGAAGTTTACACTGCAAAACAAACATAGGATTACCATAAAATTTAGTAGACCAAGCCTTGTTAACTATAGAGAAAAAATATGGTTGAAGAACCCAAACGTTAAAAAATTTAAATGAAGATTTTCTTCTAGTCATGGCAGCACCAAAGGATAATATTTGGGGGGAGTGGTCAGAGAGGCTAGGCATTGGAAGGAGATTACATAAGTTCAGCCATTTGTTAAGAGCACAAAGATTCGAGAAGGTGTGATCAATTTTGGTGAAGGTACGAGGCATGGTTCTTATAGAGTTGTTCCAAGAATAGGAAGCACCTATAGAAGGAATTTCAATAAGTTCAGAAATATCGATGGATAAGTTAAGAGGTTTTATTTCTCTCAGAGATAAAGGATTACCACCAAGCCTGTGAGATAGACGAAATGAACAATTAAAGTCACCCATAACGATCCAGGGGTGAGTTTCTTGCCTAAACACAGGGAGGAGATCCAGATATGATTGTCTGGCATTCACAGAGTTATAACCATAAATGACAGTGTAGTAAAAGGAGGTGGAAGAAGGGACATGAATACAATTCATATGAATTAGCTGGGGATTTGAAAGGATCGGGGAAAGGGTAAATACAGCGGGGCTGAATAGGATAAGAATTCTGCCGAAGGGAGCATCCTCAAGATTATTAAGCATCAAACAGGCTGGGTTGATGAAATTAGCAGCACGAGTGGAAAGAGTTGAGTTTAATTTTGTTTCGAAGATTGCAAGGAGACTGAGAGAGTGAGTGTGGATAATGTTTTTACATTCGTTCAATTTAACATCTGAATGGGAACCTCTGATATTCCAAGCTCCAATGTTGTTCAACATTGATCAACAAGTTGGTTATTAAGAAGTTTCTTTTTGTTACCCCTAGTTAGCGGAGTGGTTTGAGCATTCAGTCCAGGAATGGTGGACGAGGTTGTGGATCCTTCACAAGGATTGAGATCCAAATCAGATTGGTGCTTTGATTTCTTGGACGACTTGAATTTATGAACTGGGGAGAGACCATTGTGTTCATGAATTACGAATCGATCAGCAGTTTCAGAGGAGCAGAATGCGGCAGTGGGGGTTAAAGAAAGGGGAGGGGGTTTCCAAGCAAATGGCGCAATAATATGATCATAAGGATGGTCAGATTACGGGATGGAGGAGGAAGGATTAGATTGAGAGATACTTAAGTTTCAGAGGTAACATTACGATTTGTATTGATGGGATTAGAATTAGAGTTGGGAAAGCTACTGTTTTGGGTGTGCACATGCACAGGTGATATGTGTACAGTTTCCTGTTGGGTATCCATTTGCTTCGCAACATGAGATAATTGCTTATCATGGTTTGTGTGTGATGTTGTTGATGAGCAATTCAGTTCAGTATTAGTAGGTTGATTGAGTGTAGTAAAAGGACTGCTGGGTGAAGGAAGATCATTGAGATGTTTGGTACTAAGTAGGATAGTAGAAACAGTTTTTCCACTGATGTAACTCGCATCAATACTGGGTTTATAAACAGGGTCAATCTCCAGTATTTGACTATTAGTGGTACACTTATCAGTAGTGATAAGTGCAACTTCATTCTCGATAGACTCGTGAATGTTGATATTCACTTCAGAATACAACTCACCAAAAACAGCAAGAACATGAAAGCCATTATCTTTCAAAATCTCTGTGGTTTCAGTAATACAATTTATAACTTCTTCATCTACAATCTTATCAGGTATAACATTATCAATTTCTCCTTCTTCAATTTCCTCGCTTCTCATTTCTTTGCCCTTATCAGAGTCGGTAGCTACAGAAGTTTTCACAAAATTGTTTCTTTTAAAAGTTGATCTCATCCACTGTCTTTTATCTTTTTTCACCACTTTCCATTTTTGGTTTCTCTGATTTATTAATTTTCCTGAGTCTTTTGAGTTAACTTTGGAGTTTATAACAGGGGCTTCAGCACTAACAACACCCGTAGAATTCTTATTCATTTCCGAACTTGAAATAACTTCAGACTTTTCACAATTCGCAACAGTATGACCAAAAATACTACAGTGAGAGCAGATATCAGGCTTCCACAGGTAATCAATATGAATTGTTTGAGTTCCACCATCAAGCAGCTGAATTGGAAAGGAATCAATATGTGACGACCCAGAAATTTTGAAAAATTAAATTGGAACAATTAATTGATTTTAAAATATTTAAAAGTTAATTTTAACTTGAATTTCAAGATATCAATATTTACTTGATAATTAAATCATTGAATTGTATAGTTTAAATATTGAATTTAATAATTGAAATTGGGTATATTGTTGAATCTGAGATTCTAAGCCTGTTTAAAATAATTTGAAGGCTTCTAAAATCTATAATGTTGATACTGAAGATAATAGAATGGTTGAAATTTAATGTAAAGGTAATTTGTTCAATTTTAATAATATATCGTTTAAATTGTAATTTAAAAAAAAAATTAGCCTTTCGAGGCACAGTCTCGGAATTCGACGAAACCAGTTTCATTGGATCCGTAATAGTTAGTTATTATCGGATTTCAATTTTCGTAGCAATCAGAGTTGTCGTTTGACCATGGCAGTTCAAAACGCTTAGAACTATTTTAATCGATTTAATTTAGATTTGATCGTTTTCTTCTGTAACTCGCGCATACGATTGAATTAGCCTCTGGAACACGTTCCATTGTGTTCGGAATGCGGGTATAACCTTATGAATGTCTGTCGGCTTGTCTAATTCTGGGTTCGAATTTTTCGATGCAACGTGAGATGTTTTTCAATATTTAATTATAATATCAAGCGTACTCTGTAAGCCATTTCCTAACCCCTATTTTATCTCCGTCTTCCTCTATAATTTGCAAACAGAAATCGATCTGGAAAAAAAAAGCAAAGATATAATGGCCGAATTTTTCTTTCCTTCATCTCCTCCCTTCTATTCGATTTCAGAATAAAAAATAAAATAAAATAATAAATAGAACATTGTGTCTCCAGGGCGTGCGATCGATTTGGGCGAACTAAAGTTATCGATGCTCTCGTCTAGGAGTGATCGCGACTTGAACTCGATATTTGTTGTGTTTAGGGTTCCGTGTTTGAGGCCATGGCAGGGGACGAGATCGACGTTGATTTCGAGATGTGGGTCTACGGTTTGGGTTCCTTGAGGGGCCGTGACATCGAGATCTGGAAGTCGAATTTTGCCGTGGATTTGTAGTTGATGCTGGGGGTACGGCGTTGGTTTGGAGGTGCATACGCGACACTGTAGGGACAATGTTGTTTTGGCTGGGTGTCGCGAGGGTAGCGGCAGGAGTATGGGGGGTTGGTTGATCTTTGTCGAGCTATGTTGGGGTTTTCTGGTATATTATCTAACCTCGGAGGCACATAGTCCTGGACAACGAAGGTGATTGACTAGGAGAGTGCGTAGTGCTTGGACCTAGCGATGGTGGTTGCGTATATGGAGGACAGGCGTGTTGATTTGAGGTGATTTTTTTTTATTGGCATATTGTTTTATTAAAAATAGCTAATTAAAATGTTTTACCATTAAAAGTTAGAAACTCTACCGTATAGAATATGTTGTTTTACTTGCAAATTCGGAAATTTATTAAATCTACCTTAGTTTGAAATCAATAACAATAAAGGAGGGTATGATGTAAACAGTAAAATTTATTTAGTAAAAGAAAAGGGTTTAAATGAAATTTTGGGTTAAGTAAATTAATTTTTCGGTTAGTTCAAGTATTAATAATCACCTAATGTTTATACAAGGTCCATATGTTGTGGAGAAAATGGTCGGGATTGAAGTGGATTGCAAACCAAAATCAAAGGTGAGTAAATCTCACTCCGTTTGATTTCTATTTAGATGTAAAAGGTTAAATTTAGAATAATTGGTTGTATGATTGAGTTGATTGAATGTGTGCTGAAGATCTGGTGGCCTTGGTTTTGGTTGATTCTCGAGTTGATTGCTGTTTGACTCGAAGCGTTTGGGTTTTAAATGGTTTTAAACTTAATCGTAAATAAGGAAATGGTTCAGATTAAAATCAATAGGGATTTAATGGTTGGTGATTCATTGAATAAAGAGTATAATTTAATGAATAATTAATTAATTAAATTAAATTATGATTTGGATTAATCAATTGGGTTTAAATTAATTAGAATGATCATTGGGTGTTTTGATAAATAATTACTTAATGAAATAAAAAATATGTGTATATATATATAATTACTTTGTGTAATTAATCGAGAGGTAAATTAAGATAATTAATTAAGGAGAATTAATTTATTTAATTAAGTAAATAAAAGGTAGATAATTTCGGGTGGAAACAAATCAAGTATGATTATTGTAGTTTAATTAATATAATTAATTTAGATTAGGATAAATTGAAATATAATTGGAAATCATAAGCTTATATAATTTACGATGTAATTAAAGATTGATAAATTGGAATTGATTAATCCATAATAAGTGATGTATGAAGAAATAATTAATATAAGTACTTAAGAATTAATGTAATTAATATGGTTAATTAATTCATGAAGAAATTAAGATTATTTATTTAATTTGGTTAAGTATAATTAATATTGTGAAGTTAATTAAGGATAAATGCTTGAATGAAATTGAAGGATAATTAATCCAGGTTAATGAATTAAGATGAATATTGAAGGGACGATTGAATTATTTGATTTGAAATTAATTAATTGTCAAGTAGAGAAATCTATGCGATTGAGGATAGAAATTCAATTAGAATTAATTGAATTAAATTGGAAGTGACCAGATTTGTTGTGAATGATTGGATGGTATTGGAAGCTTGAATGGGTTGATATCTATGATAAAATATTGTGTATTGCATTTTGATAACTTTGGTTAGGATGACATGAGACTCGAAGAGGCTGGGATCGGGTATTGGGAATACCCGAAACCACTTCGAATTTTTATGGATCGTTATGTAAAATCGATATACTGGAGTGAAGTGATTTGGAGGTATTGGACTGTTTTAAAATCTAAATCTTTGGTATTTATAAATTTAAATGTGGACTAAGTGTTGTCTATAATAATTTGTGGCTTGTGAATTGATATATGTTACCCGGGTTTATAAAAGTTATTGCTTGGTATTCCATGTTAGTTGGTTTTACTCACGCTGGTTTCCAGCCTGACCCGGGTGTTACTTTGGTGTAATGCTCGGGTCAGACCGAGTATTACAGATTTCAGGTAGGGACGTTCTGGAGCTCAGGAGGCGAGCTGGATGGCAAGAGCGTATAGAATATTACCGTTGTATTTAAATTATTGTTAATCTGAGACATGATAATTGTATATATATTCAGTGACTGTATGAATTTGAAACTCTGATGTATATTAAATGTAATCGACAAATATAGCATTCTTTTGTAAACTGCTATTATTTATTATAATATCTTATCCGCTGCGGATGTGAGATGTTTGGCGTTTCTCTTCTTCTTCTTCTTCTATCACTTTCTTCTTTTTCATAACTATCTGAAATTTTCGGCTTCGAAAATTTCGGGTCGTTGCAGTTGGTATCAGAGCTGAGGGTTAAGCGAGAACCTTGGCGCCGGTGGGGATTACTCGTTGAATAGAGTCCGTAGTACTCTAGAATGAGTTGAGTGTGTGTGTGTGTGTGTGTGTGTGTGTGTGTGTATGAGAGCGTACTTGTTATTTGCTTATAAAGATTTTTAATGATATTATATAAAAAAAATATTTTGATATATATAGCAACATTTCCTTCTAATGAATATTTAGGTGATTGGTTGTTAAATTATTGGAATTAAGTTAAGAAGTAATATAAAATACGACCAAATTGAAACTTATAACCAAAATTGAAGAATAAATTTATATAACAAAATGGAATTTGAAATATAGATTGTGAATGTAATTTATAAATTGAAATAAACTTCATAAATAAATGAGATTATAATTTGAAATAGAACTCCAGAGAATATTCGAAAATAAAGTAAGATGAAAATTCCAGAGTAATGTTTAAATATGAATTGGATGGATTGGGAATTTGGAATTTTTGGGAAAATTTAAAATTCCTTTGGATTTGGAAGTGGTTTCCAAGGGTTTTGGAAAAATAATAGTATTATTTCAAAAATATTTTTGTGTTGAATTTGAAATCTGGGAGATTTGAAATTAAAAATATTTGGAAATGTTTTTTTTTGAAGAGATAAAAGCATTGAATTCTTTTGATCACTGAAAAATAACGTCGTTGATGACTGCAGCATTATCGATGTTTATTTTCGAGTTTCTAGAAGGAAAAAAAATTGCTACCAAATTGTTTTACACTGGAATTGTTTGTGAACTTGGATTGGTTTTGAAATTCAAAGAGGTAATTGAATTTGCCAAAGAATTGTGGATATAGTTGAATTCTAGGGTAATATTGAAATTTTGGAAATTTGTTTAAACTCTGAAATCTTGATTAAAATGTTTATGGAATAATAAAAATATATTGGCTAAATAAAATGTATAACTCTAAGTTAAAAGAAAAATGTGAATGTAATTGATTATAAATAGAAATTGTAAAATTGAAATTGTAATTAAAGTTGTACAAGTTTAAAGATCAAACAGAATTTGATTTGAAGTTGGAAGGAAATTGAGAATCAATTCAACTTGAATTGGGGTTAAATCAATTTCAATGGAAATTGAAGATTATTCAATTTGGAATTGGGTCAATTTAAATGGGAGTGGAAATTTAAATTGAAATGTTGGGGAAGTGAACAGTTTTGACTCTAGACTATTTTCAATTTAAATTGTCTTAATATAAACTTATTTTTCTAAGCTATTAAATATATACAACCTTTCTTTCTTAAAGCCAAATTATTTTATACTTATTTATAATTATTTTGGAGGTTTCTAACCATTTTTCAGCTGTTTTCTAAGCTCATTACTATTTTTCAACTATGTTACAATTTATTTACTAATTTACAACTATTTTGCAATTATCTAAAATTTTTGAAACTATTTAATTATTTTACAGTTACTTTGCAAACTAATCATTATTTTTCAACTACTTATCTATTTTTAAATTTTCGAGCTATTTCCTAAATATAAACTGGTCGGAGTTCAAACTGTTATTGATTAAATACCCAACTGGGATAAGAATTGAGGTAATAATCCAAATGGGGATTAAGGCAAATGTGGATAAGTGAATGAAAATTTAAGTGAATGTGAATAGAAAGGAAATTGATATTGGAAAGAGTAATCAAATTTGAATATTTGATTTTGGGTAAACAAAGTTATATCTTTGTTATATATTCTCCCCTTGTTGAATCTATTGCTGGAAGAAAAAGGATTTTGGAAGTGTTTGAAGTATAAAAGGGATTTTATACGAGTTTAAAGTGATCCAAAGTTTTAAAAGTTATATATATTTTTGAATATATATATATAAAGGATCTTATGAGGATTTTGGAAAAGGTTTTGAGAACCTTTGGTTTTGGAAAGGCTTTTGATTTTTGGGTAAAATCAATATTGGAATTTGGAAAGCCTAGTTTGAGAATTATCGATTTTGGAATAATCGATTTTGTGTAAAGGAGCCTTGTATGAAATCATACTAGGTGTATGATTTGAAAGATACTATATGTATAGTATAAAGTGTTTTGATGATGGCTCTGGGGAAAAAGGCGCTCCTTTGGAATGAACTTCTCAGGAGTGCCACCGGGTGGTGCTGCCTTGAGCCCCAAGAGGGGGTTCTAAAGTTGATCCTGTGAGGAGTCCGGAAAAAACTAGTTCCTGAGGATTATGAGTTGAGTATACCATAGCGTAAGTCGTGTGTGCCGCTGAGAGCTAACAGTCTGCGTTTGATTTTATATCGGTGGACTGCGACCTATGGTATAACATAGCGAAAGTCGTGTGTGCTGCTGAGAGCCAACAGTCTGCGTTTGATTTTATATCGGTAGACTGCGACCTATGTAGGAGTGGAGAAGTTTCATTTCGACAGCGAAAATCAGAGGCCGCTGAGAGCCTGCAGTTACGTGGATTTTTGCTGCGACGGCAACGTAACCCTGGAATGTAACTGTGACCATGGATGGGGGTGATGATTTTCAGTTGTCACCAAGATATTTCTTCTATTTTCAACAAAACTGTTTTCTATATTTTCAATAAAATTATTTTCCAAGTATTTTCACTAGGTGTTGAAATGGGTTTACCAAGTACTTAAAGAATTTCAGTCCTACGCCTGATCAACGTATGACTGAATTTCTGTGATAACAAGGATGGACTGGTTGAGACATCGAGTTATAAGAAATATTTTTATAAAGAACTATTTTAATAGTATTATTTGAATTTAAAGGCATTTCTAAAATTTTAAAATAAAAGTGTTAGAATTTTGGAAAAATAAAGGAGAATCCAAACTGGAATTATGAAAAATTTTGGCACTCAAGAGACTTTCATAAAGTGATTTTTGTAATAAAAATTGGAAGTAAGCTAATTGGCTAAATAATTGTTTGATTGAGTATGTTAATAAAATTTAACTTGGGTAAATAAATGGATTGTAAGTTAATAATGGAATTTGAAAGTGAATTCGAATTGATAATAGAATTCGACTTGGATTTGATAATGAATTAAATAAGAAGAGATGTTGTAAAAATAAAAATAAAATAGAATGGGATCGAAGTAGTGATGGGATGAATTGCAAATAAAATCCAAGTGTGACTTGAATAATATTTAAATGAAATTTGCAAGTAAATAGGATATAAGAGAAGTGTTGTCATATGAAATGGAAGTGAATAATAATAGAAATGGTTGGGTGGCAAACAAAACCCAAGTAAGTAGAAATAAATTAAGAATGGTTTTGTACAAATAAAATAAATTCGATAATGAATTAAGTAAGTAAATTAAAAATTTAAAACGAGTTAATTGAATTAAATGATAAATGGATGAAGTCTGATTGAATAAAAACTAAATCAAAGTTGTGATTGGAATTGGATTATCAGAATGAACTAAGTTCGGTGGCATATTAATTTGAAGTATAAATGAGTTAAGCATGTGCTTGGATATTATTTTGATAAATGGAGAGGTGAATTAAAATTTAAATTTAAATGGATGGGCTAACTGAAATTAATGGAATTTGATTAAATGAGAATCAAATAGAGGTAAACTTAAGTTTGATGTTGGAATAGGTTAAAGTAAATTAACTTAAGTTTAAATTTATGGAAGCTTGGCTTCGGATAAGAATGAAAGCCCATTAAATAAAAGCTTGGATTAGATTAATTTGGGAATGGTCATTAATTTATAAGTTTGAATGTGCCAAGCTTAATAAATTGTTTTGCATGAATTCAAAGCGGAAATAGAATAAAATGCAATGAATGGTTGGTAGATAAATTAGAAATGAAATGGAATTAAATACAGAATGAGTAGAAAATTAATTTAAAATAATTATAAACTAAAACGGATACTCTGTTAAGCAAATATCATCGAAATTTCATAAGATGAATTGTCGTTTAGCGTAAACAAAGGTAACTAAAATGCTATGAGCCAATAGAGATTAAATAAAATTGATTCTGAATCATTTGAGGTGAATATGAGCTTGTTTGGATTAAAAATAAATTGAATGTAAGCATTTGAATTGTAAACCATTAAAATTGAATGAAATGGCATATAAATTTGGTTGGAAGCAATTGGATTGGCTTTAAGTCATATAAATCGCTTATGGTAAGCGTTGGGTGTTTGATGCTTTTGTAATGCTTGTGTTTTGCCATTAAAGTAAGTGAAATGATAATAAATTCTCTATATATGGCACTTACATATTTAAATTGAGTAAGTACAGGTACCTGAAGGCCGTTTGGCTGGATTTGGATTGCACTAAATGCTAAAATAAATAAGCTGCTTGCTTAAAATGATAAATAAGGTATGCCTACGCAATAAAAATAGGAAATATGAACTGTTTTTGCTTTTTCCGACCGGGTGGGTCGATGTATATATATTTATATCTCTTGTCAAATTGCAAAAGCTCCTCCGTACAAATGAGACCATGCCAAAAAAATTCTAAATTTTTGGAGTTAGAAAATTTTTGTTAACGACAAAACAATTTCAAATTGGGAATTAAAGTAAATTAGCATATGAAACTAATATGAATCAGATATACTTGAAAGATAAAATTCAACATTCAAGATTTAAAGTAAATTCAATTCGTATGAAGTGGGGAAAAACTAGTTTGAATAGGAAAGGATATGAAAACTTCTATAAGGACAAGTATGTAAAGATTTGAAAGGGCTATGATTTGATATTATTGTTAAATAAGATATGCAGGGATTATAAGGAAAAGGAATTTGGATTTGATATCAGAAGATAAATTTGAATTGCTCGACAAAAAGGTATGTATCTAAGTTTCTGTATGAAATTGGATTGGATTTTTGATGTAGCCACTTGGCTTTTGTTTTCTTTGGAATTCGGGAGCCCGTAGAGGCCTTTTGTAGTAGTACCGAGCTAGCCGCGCAAAGGAGACGCTGGCAAAAAATTTCGGGAATTTAGAGAGTTAGAAAAATTTTTAGAAAATTTTGATAGTTCAAAATTGGTTTTAAATTGAAATTTAAATGATTGAGCAAGAGGGTATTGTATGAAACCACAAAAGGTTTTGGGAAATTGGTTAAGGTGATAGTGGGTCTTTAATAAAAAGATAGTTGGTAGGGTGTTGAATTGTGGGTTTAGGAAAAATAAACGGGTATTGGACCATTCTTCCTAACTAGTAATTTCGGGGACGAAATTCTTTTAAGGGGGGAGGAATGTGACGATCCGGAAATTTTGACAAATTAAATTGGAATAATTAATTGATTTTAAAATATTTAAAAGTTAATTTTAACTTGAATTTCAAGATATCAATATTTACTTGATAATTAAATCATTGAATTGTATAGTTTAAATATTGAATTTAATAATTGAAATTGGGTAAATTGTTGAATCTGAGATTCTAAGCCTGTTTAAAGTAATTTGAAGGCTTATAAAATCTATAATGTTGATACTGAAGATAATAGAATGGTTGAAATTTAATGTAAAGGTAATTTGTTAAATTTTAATAATATATCGTTTAAATTGGAATTTAAAAAAAATTAGCATTTCGAGGCACAGTCTCGGAATTCGACGAAACCAGTTTCATTGGATCAGTAATAGTTAGTTATTATCGGATTTCAATTTTCGTAGCAATCAGAGTTGTCTTTTGACCATGGCAGTTCAAAACGCTTAGAACTATTTTAATCGATTTAATTTAGATTTGATCGTTTTCTTCTGTAACTCGCGCATACGATTGAATTAGCCTCTAGAACACGTTCCATTGTGTTCGGAATGCGGGTATAACCTTATGAATGTCTGTCGGCTTGTCTGATTCTGGGTTCGAATTTTTCGATGCAACGTGAGATGTTTTTCAATATTTAATTATAATATCAAGCGTACTCTGTAAGCCATTTCCTAACCCCTATTTTATCTCCGTCTTCCTCTATAATTTGCAAACAGAAATCGATCTGGAAAAAAAAGCAAAGATATAATGGCCGAATTTTTCTTTCCTTCATCTCCTCCCTTCTATTCGATTTCAGAATAAAAAATAAAATAAAAAAATAAATAGAACATCGTGTCTCCAGGGCGTGCGATCGATTTGGGCGAACTAAAGTTATCGATGCTCTCGTCTAGGAGTGATCGTGACTTGAACTCGATATTTGTTGTGTTTAGGGTTCCTTGTTTGAGGCCATGGCAGTGGACGAGATCGACGTTGATTTCGAGATGTGGGTCTGCGATTTGGGTTCCTTGAGGGGCCATGACATCGAGATCTGGAAGTCGAATTTTGCCGTGGATTTGTAGTTGATGCTGGGGGTACGGCGTTGGTTTGGAGGTGCATACGCGACACTGTAGGGACAATGTTGTTTTGGCTGGGTGTCGCGAGGGTAGCGGCAGGAGTATGGGGGGTTGGTTGATCTTTGTCGAGCTATGTTGGGGTTTTCTGGTATATTATCTAACCTCGGAGGCACATAGTCCTGGACAACGAAGGCGATTGACTAGGAGAGTGCGTAGTGCTTGGACCTAGCGATGGTGGTTGCGTATATGGAGGACAGGCGTGTTGATTTGAGGTGAGTTTTTTTTTTATTTGTTTAGCATATTGTTTTATTAAAAATAGCTAATTAAAATGTTTACCATTAAAAGTTAGAAACTCTACCATACAGAATATGTTGTTTTACTTGCAAATTCGGAAATTTATTAAATCTACCTTAGTTTGAAATCAATAACAATAAAGGAGGGTATGATGTAAACAGTAAAATTTATTTAGTAAAAGAAAAGGGTTTAAATGAAATTTTGGGTTAATTAAATTAATTTTTCGGTTAGTTCAAGTATTAATAATCACCTAATGTTTATACAAGGTCCATATGTTGTGGAGAAAATAGTCGGGATTGAAGTGGATTGCAAACCAAAATCAAAGGTGAGTAAATCTCACTCCGTTTGATTTCTATTTAGATTTAAAAGGTTAAATTTAAAATAATTGGTTGTATGATTGAGTTGACTGAATGTGTGCTGAAGATCTGGTGGCCTTGGTTTTGGTTGATTCTCGAGTTGATTGATGTTTGACTCGAAGCGTTTGGGTTTTAAATGGTTTTAAACTTAATCATAAATAAGGAAATGGTTCAGATTAAAATCAATAGGGATTTAATGGTTGGTGATTCATTGAATAAAGAGTATAATTTAATGAATAATTAATTAATTAAATTAATTTATGATTTGGATTAATCAATTGGGTTTAAATTAATTAGAATGATCATTGGGTGTTTTGATAAATAATTACTTAATGAAAAAAATATATGTGTATATATATATAATTACTTTGTGTAATTAATCGAGAGGTAAATTAAGATAATTAATTAAGGAGAATTAATTTATTTAATAAAGTAAATAAAAGGTAGATAATTTCGGGTGGAAACAAATCAAGTATGATTATTTTAGTTTAATTAATATAATTAATTTAGATTAGGATAAATTGAAATATAATTGGAAATCATAAGCTTATATAATTTACGATGTAATTAAAGATTGATAAATTGGAATTGATTAATCCATAATAAGTGATGTATGAAGAAATAATTAATATAAGTACTTAAGAATTAATGTAATTAATATGGTTAATTAATTCATGAAGAAATTAAGATAATTTATTTAATTTGGTTAGGTATAATTAATATTGTGAAGTTAATTAAGGATAAATGCTTGAATGAAATTGAAGGATAATTTATCCAGGTTAATGAATTAAGATGAATATTGAAGGGATGATTGAATTATTTGATTTGAAATTAATTAATTGTCAAGTAGAGAAATCTATGCGATTGAGGATAGAAATTCAATTAGAATTAATTGAATTAAAGTGGAAGTGACCTGATTTGTTGTGAATGATTGGATAGTATTGGAAGCTTGAATGGGTTGATATCTATGATAAAATATTGTGTATTTCATTTTGATAACTTGGGTTAGGATGACATGAGACTCGAAGAGGCTGGGATCGGGTATTGGGAACACCCGAAACCACTTCGAATTTTTATGGATCGTTATGTAAAATCGATATACTAGAGTGAAGTGATTTGGAGGTATTGGACTGTTTTAAAATCTAAATCTTTGGTATTTAGAAATTTAAATGTGGACTAAGTGTTGTCTATAATAATTTGTGGCTTGTGAATTGATATATGTTACCCGGGTTTATAAAAGTTATTGCTTGGTATTCCATGTTAGTTGGTTTTACTCACGCTGGTTTCCAGCCTGACCCGGGTGTTACTTTGGTGTAATGCTCGGGTCAGACCGAGTATTACAGATTTCAGGTAGGGACGTTCTGGAGCTCAGAAGGCGAGCTGGATGGCAAGAGCGTATAGAATATTTCCGCTGTATTTATATTATTGTTAATTTGAGACATGATAATTGTATATATATTCAGTGACTGTATGAATTTGAAACTCTGATGTATATTAAATGTAATCGACAGATATAGCATTCTTTTGTAAACTGTTATTATTTATTATTATATCTTATCCGCTGCGGATGTGAGATGTTTGGTGTTTCTCTTCTTCTTCTTCTTCTTCTTCTATCTCTTTCTTCTTTTTCATAACTATCTGAAATTTTCGGCTTCGAAAATTTCGGGTCGTTACACAATAAGTTCTCGGTCAGGTTTAATTTCCACCAAACATTTTGCAAATGTGAGTCGCTCTAACTTCTCCGTTGATTCATCTAGACATACAAGCTTGCCCAACCTACTTGCTAACCAATTAATGCCAGTGTGAGACCAAGAAAACATAGGGATGTTAGAGAATTTCACCCAAACTGGAACTGATGAAATACTCTCACAGGCATTACCCACATACGGATCCCACTGTTTGACAATGAAGAGCTTGTTTTGCATAATGATGGGATCACCTTGCAGAATTCTATTTCTATCTTCATCACAAGACAGGAGGAACAGAAAAAGGAACCCATTAGACCGAACTTATATCGAACCCTTGAGTTTCCTGAATTTCTTTAGGAAGTTTATAACTGTTAAAAAGGACAGCGGCCTGTCAAGGAAGAAACCGACAAGATAACTACTCCATTCAAGTGCACCAGCTTCAATAACAGAGGCGGGGGGGGATCAATAACTCATTCTTGATATCAGGGGTCATATCAACCGGTATGTACTTCCCCGCGTTACTAGGCTTACGCTTGAAAAGGGAAGTCCATACACGTTGAGAAGGCAGGGGTAGAAGAGGAGGCAGTGGATCAGCGATATGCAGAAGATCAGCGATAGGCAAGGGAGGAGACGATGAGGATGGGATGCAGAGAGAGGGCACAGAAGGGAGCGGCGGAGGTGGTGGGTCAGGGGCAGGACGATGAAGACAGGATGGAGGGGACGTGAGGGGAGTGGGTATGCAAGCGTGAAAACTGGGAGAGGACGAAGGAGGTACAGGAGGGATGGGGAATGCTGCCATGAAAAAAAGTTTTTGTAATCAAATTAAATCAAATGTACGTTTAAATTTACATTTTTATTACAATAAAGAGCATTTGTTATTTTAATCAGTCTTACATTAATTAAAACTGACATTATCAAATGTACGTTTTAAGTTACATTTCTATTATAGTGAAGAGCGTTTATCATTTATTTAATATTACACTAATTAAAACTTACATTATCAAATGTACGTTTTAATTTACATTTTATTACAGTAAAGAGCATTTATTATTTTAATCAATCTTACACTAATTAAAACTTACACTATCAAATGTATGTTTTAATTTACATTTTTATTTCAATAAAGAACATTTATTATTTTAATCAATATTACACTAATTAAAACTTACATTATCAAATGTACGTTTTAATTTACATTTCTATTACAGTAAAGAGCATTTATCATTTAATCAATATTACACTAATTAAAACTTACATTATCAAATGTACATTTAAATTTACATTTTATTACAGTAAAGAGCATTTATTATTTTAATCAATCATACATTAGTTAAAACTTACATTACCAAATGTACGTTTTAATTTACATTTTTATTACCATAAAGAGCATTTATTATTTTAATCAATATTACAATAATTAAAACTTACATTTTCAAATGTACGTTTTAATTTACATTTCTATTATGTAAAGAGCATTTATCATTTAATTGATATTACACTAATTAAAACTTACATTTTCAAATGTAAGTTTTAATTTACATTTTTATTACAATAAACAACATTTATTATTTTAACCAATATTACACTAATTAAATCTTACATTATCAAATGTACGTTTAATTTACATTTTATTACAGTAAAGAGCATTTATTATTTTAATCAATCTTACACTAATTAAAACTTTACATGTTTCTTTCATTAATTAAAACTTTACATGTTTCTTCCATTAATTAGAACTTTACACATTTCTTTCATTAATTAAAACTTTACATGTTTCTTACATTAATTAAAACTTTACATCTTTCTTTCGTTTTTGTTATGACAGTAAAGAACATTTATTATATTAGTCAATTAAAATATTAATTAAACTTACATCTTACATGTATGTTTTAACTTACATTTTTCCATTTTAAAGTCATTGTTATTTATCTTACAAAACATAACATTTCATAAAAGAATATTTTATCATAATTAATATAAAAATCAAATTTTCTTCATTGATCTATTCGTTTAGACATCAATTAACTATGATTTTCTAGGTAAGTAAATTTTATTACAAAAGGCCTAATTGAAACCGTATTTCATTTTATTAATACAAAATACATTATTTATTATACAAAACAAATCCATTAAGGAAATAACCTTTATTAAAAAAATTAGGTTAGATTTAAGATTCCAAACTAAATCAAATTCAATTATTAAGTTATTTATCATCAATAAAGATCTTTAATTCAACTTAAAACCAATTATTAACTTTATAAAGTTTAACTTATAGAAAACCAATACACCTTTATAATTAAAGCATTATATCAAATTCTAAGTTAAAAACTTCATATATTTATCAAACTTAAAAATACTTAATAAATTTTTAGGAAAATATTATTTTAAAAATATAACCATGGGCCTATATAATATTTTCTAACCTAGGTCAAGTGTACAGATATATATCATTTCAATCCGTAATTCAAAAAGAAAAATCCGAGTTTCATCATTTCAAACCCGCAATCTCAATACAATAAATACAATAAAAATCAATAAAAATCACTCGAGCCTATCATTTTAGCCCATAGTGATTTTCCTTATCCTAAAGTCCGTTCGGATATGTATCATTTCAACTCATAGTGATAGGAAACTTGTTGTGTGATAAGCAGGAAATAAAATAACAGGAAAGCATATAATATCATAAAAGATGATGTGACAGGTATATAAACAGTATTTAATATCATATAAACATATCACAGGCAGGTATGAACATAGCATAATAATTTATACAATTCACTTGTCATCATTTTACAATCATATAAGTGCGTACTGTCAAGAGTGAATAACTCACCTTTTAGAGCTAGAATTCAAAGCATATAACTGAAACTTCGAAAGGCATGAACAAGATTTTTTAGTGGATAAACAGTCAGGTTCAAATCATGTATGCAAACAAATATCATAAACATAAGTATGTGGTTCAATACAAAAGAATATAGATTAAAACAATGAAAAGATATGAATTTAAGTGACAAAACCATGCTTCTATCAACCAATGGGCTCGGCCATGATGCAAACTAGCTAGACCGCATCATGTTATGCTCGGCCTTGTCTAGTTTGAAGCAACATAGGCTCGGCCATGAAGTCATAAGGCACGGCCATGGTTAGGCAAAACAAAGGAGATGGTGCTTGAGTGGTGTGGCCGAGGTAATAAAGGAGGAAATGGATGTAAGTGATGATCTAGGTTATGCTTTCCATTGTTTGGTGATGTTGCTTTGGTCTATGGTCATCGTGGCAAGGAGATGGTGGTGATGAGAAGGAGTGAGGTCGGCTATAGGGCATGAACATGGTGGAGCCGAGCCTATGCATGGAGAAATCACAAGAGAAGAAAAAGAAAATGGAAAGAAGGAAGAAGGAGAAGCCATGGATCTAGAGCTTTATTATTATTTTTCTCACGCAAATAACTTTGAGATGAGAAGCTTTTCACGTGATTTGCAAATATGATATGGCGGCTAGGGTTTGGGGAAAAATGAACGGCTATGGTAAGAAATAAAGAGGCTAGGCAATAAAAGGCAAGAGTTTCAATGGTTTGGAAAATAAAAGGGCAATACTATAAAACAATTAACTTGATGGATTTGATTAAAAAAATTTCCTTTGTATACACGAAATGAAAAGAGGAGTTTGAGGAACAATATGTATGTGATTGATAGGAGAAAATCATGGCTATGAATGTGGGAAGTAATTGCCTATGCACATGAAAAGGCAAAGGAAAAGGCAACAAATAAAAACAAGTAACCTATGTCTCTTGAAATTTCTAAGCTATTATTAAAATAAAACCAATCAAAAATCAAATGAATATATCAAAGTTTATACAAATAAAAATAGAAAATAAAATTAGCGAAATAAACATAGAAAAATAAAAATGAAATATAAAAATCATTGCAGATAAACACTGTATTTTATCTAATTTAAAAAGTATACACCGTAATTTTACGAAACGAAAAGCAGAATTAATATTAAAATAAAATACATTTTCAAAGAAAAAGATTGGAATTTTAAATTTTCAACTGTGGTCAAACTTTGACTTTCAGTTGATCAAAATATAAGATTTACAGAAAAATAGTTAATTTATCGTATTTGGAAAATAAATTACAATAAATTCCAAACTTACATGAGAAAATTCCAGAAATTCAATTTTAATGATTTTAAAATAAAAGTTTTTAAATAAAAATTAAATTAAAAATATTTACAAAATTATGGGTTGTTACAGATTTTTAATGGATTCTGATATTATCTGTCATAGTATATGGCTACGCAAGGAGAATGGTGGTTTTCTAATCAAGGAACAAGATCTAAGTCTACACTAGAGTGGTCATGTGAACGATACTAGTTTAGAAGTGAAATTCTGTACGAGTGAGTGATCAGGTATGGTTTTACATACGGATGATGTAACAGCCTACACCTCACCTAAGCAGATATTGTCCCCAACTTAGTCACATCCACCTCATAGGCCAAGCCAAGGTGTGAGTTTTTGTTCCTCAAAAGGCCTCGACGTTGTTATGAGGTGAAGGCTTTGGTATATAAGCACCCACTTCATAGTGTTTTTCCGCGATGTGGGACTATAATGACAAAGGCATAGCGCCGCCAGAAATCCTATGCAGACAACCGTAGGAAGCTTCTCGAGTTCTTAATTGAAGATCTCGTCTTTATTTGTATTTCTCCTTTGAAAGGGGTTATGTGCATAAGTATGACTGGAAAACTGGCTCCTCGCTTTATAGGACCATTTCCTATTACTAAACGTATTGGTTCTATGGCTTATGTAGTTTCTTTTCCACATCATCTATTTGGCATTTATGACGTGCTTCATGTCTCTCAGCTTCGAAAGTGTCTTCGAGAGTTGGATTCTGTTATCGATTCTCCTGATTTGCAAGAGCTTGAGATCTTACCAGACATATCTGTTGTGCAGCAGCATATTCGCGTACTTGCTTCGGAGGTGAAACGCCTTCGAAACAAGGACGTGCTGCTCGTTAAAGTTCAATGGTCCGCTAATACCAATGACTGCACTTGGAAAACCATAGAGTTTATCAAGCAATCTTATCTTGGTTTTCTATCTTCGCATAGCGATGGTGAGAATGTCTCTTCATCTCAAGCTTATTTTTTTTATTTTTGAGTGATGAAATTAAATAGTTGAATACAAATTCTTCTCTATGAATTGCGAGGACGCAATTTTGTTAAGAGGGGAGTTTGTAACAACCTTGGTTTGGAGATTAGCTGTCAATATTGAATTATAATGATAATTATAATTTAAGATTTTGATTTAAAATAATTAGAGAAATTAAATTGTTTATTTGTAATAAACAATGAATTTTAAAATTTAAAATAAGAAAATGAAATTGCAAGCTTATTTTATTTTGTTTGGAGTGATAATAAATGGAATATAGGATTTAAATAATGAAAATGATTTACTTTTAGAGAAAATGCAATAATTATATTAATTATTACCTATTTGCTTCTTTTAATAATTTTTAAAAGAAGTATGTCATTTTTGAAAGGTGGTTTATTAAAATGAAAAGGAGGAAATTGGTTTAAAAATATATTTTGGCTATATATTAAGCTTGGAAATGGTTGAAATATTTTCTAGGCGAGAAAAGAATTTTTATTAAATTTTAAAAGTTAAAAATATATACTTTTGCATTTTATTGCGAAAATAGTGCGTTTTTATTAAATAAAGGAATTTAACAATGAAAAAATATCTTAAAATATCAATTAATCATTTTATATAATAGAAAATGTTTCATTTTATATGTGTACAAGTTTTCATATTTTTCTTATGTTAAATATGGAGGAAATGCATTTTTGTTTTGTGTGTATGTGACATAGGTTCATATGTTAGTTAAATGTGAATTAATTAACCTTAGCCTTCTATTTTCTCTTTTTTTGGGTCCATTAGCCTGATTAACGAAGTGAGAAAATAGAAAATAACCTATACGTAGATTTCTATTACCCTCTTCTTCTTCCACCAGTAAACAGAAAATCAAACCCACTTCTCCTTTCTCAAACAAAGCCACAGATCTCCAAAATTGTATCAAATCCTTACTGTAATTAACAAATTAGAAACAATATATACAGGTAATCCATCTCTAAAACCAAAATACTTCATCAAATTCTGATTTTTGTATTAGTTGTTTACTGTAATTAAAATATCTTGTGTTGCATGTTTGTAAAGCTCCATTTTCAGGTCATTGAAGCCATTTTCAAGACCAAAGCTTGCTCCTTTTTACCGATTTTCTCTTGTAGCTCATGTATTTTGCAAGGTGAGTTGAATAACTCACAAAATCTAGCTAAGCCAAAGTCTCAAATGCTTGAATCTGTACAAAATGAGCTTTTGTAATCGATTATTTTGTTGATAGTTTTTTTTTCTGTGAATCTAGTTTGGGTTGCTTGTTTGCATGCTTATATCTCTTGATTTCAGCAATGAAATACTGTCGGATTTCTTGCATTTGGTAGCTTGCATGTTGAACTTCATTGCTGCAAATTTTGGTTGAAAAATATTATCATTTAGATGTTCAAAACAGCGGCAGAAAATCAACTCAGGCACGGATTTTTGCCTGTAGAAATTTTGTTTTCTGAGTTGCTGCAAACATGGTCTGAGTCCATGTTTGAGATAGCATAACTCTTTCATTTCTTATTGAAATTCATAGATTCTTTTTTTGTTTTAAAGATAAAATTTTCTACTATATGCATATCAAATTTTAACTCTGAGGTAATTTGGTCCTCCGTTTCATGTTGGAAGTTGCACCTGAGAAGGTTTTCAGGCCTGTGTTTTTTCTGAGAAGGTTTTCAGGCCTGTGTTTTTTCTGTTTTTTTGAACTATTGCAAACATGGTCTGAGTCCATGTTTGAGACAGTGCAACTTTTTCATTTCCAGTGGGAATTCATTGATTCTTTTTTTGTTTGAAAGATGAATTTTTCTACTATGTGCATATCAATTTTCAGCACAATGTTAGATTGTTTGGTTCTCTGTTTCAGGCTCGTAAGTTGGACCCAAGATGATTTTCAGGCCTGGGCATGTTTTTGTTTTTGAACTGTTGCAAACATTGTCTGGGTCGATTTTTGAATCAATGTGACTTTTTCATTTTCAGTCGGAATATATCGATTCTTTTTTTGAAAGCCGAAGATTTCTACTTTATGCACACCAATTTTTAGTTCAATCAAAGGTCGTTTGGCCACCTGTTTTATGTCCGAAAGTTGAACTCAGAGAAGATTTCAAATCTAGGTATTATTTTGCTTAAGCGTTTTTATGTTCTTTTTCTATCCTACTTTTGACTTTTACTTCATGTTTTTATGATATTTCTAAAATGTTTTGAGGATTATAATGCGTATCAATAGGCAAGCCAAGTTTTGATGAATTTGAAATTCAAATTTGAATTGAATTTGAAATTCAAATTTGAGTGATTTCTTTGATTTCGAGAACGGATTTTTCCAAACAATTTTGAAATAATTTTTCAAATAAATTAGCATTTAAAATAATTATTATGTGATATTTTTAAATTATTTTAAGCTATGAAATCTATTTACTCTCTATAATAAGGGAATTTTCAAATATTATCTTCAAAATTGATTTCGAAAAATGGTTTTAAAAGCTTTTTTCTCAAATAAATTAGTTTATATATAAAATACACGTTTTTGCACTATTCGAGCGAATGAGAAGGAGAATTATATGGTTTGGTAAAGCACTAGGTATGGAATACGTGCGTTTATCTTATCAGTTAATTCCTGACTTGTCCTTTGATCGTTTTGACATTCGGGTTGAGTTTATCGATGAGATGTAGTAAACTTTTTACTGCTTTGAGTGTGAAATTTACTAGCGGTTAGTAAACCGTTTAGTGCAAAATGTGGTATGGGACATACGTTAACACTATTCGGGTTTCTATTCAAGAGTTTGTGATGCATTTGCCATTGTAGCATGCCAGTACTGGACCCTTAGGTCATTGTCATTGCGGCGTTGCAATTGCGACATATTTGTCTTTGAGACGTTTGCCATTGTTGTGTACTTTCCGTTGCGGCGTATTTTCCATTGCGGCATATTTGTCATTATGATGTTTTGCCTTCGGGCGAGGTACTTATTTGAGATAACAGTACTTGACAAGGCTTCGGCCACATGTATATATGCAAACACTTTTGAAATGGTTTCTTTGACTATTTTCCCTAGTGTATCGCCCTTTTTTGGAATTGATCCTTTGAACCATTTGATATATATTTGTGGCGATTACCTTTGGGAATTTGAACTCTTGGAAGTTCTATTTTTGAGATTTGAATTGCCTACACGGGCGTTACATGATATTTGCCTTATGGTGTTTACTTGAGATTTTATTCTCCACTTTGGAGAAATATTTGCCTTATGGCGTGTTTGAGATGGGATCTCTTTTTGCATGTTTTGGGTTTGCCAAGATGGCGGGTTTAGGTTTTCCCCTAAATAATATTTGATGTTTTATGAAAGCCGATGATATGAGGCTCGGTACTTTTAACGTTTTATGGGTTATTTTATCTCTTTTGAGATTATATGTTTGTTTAGTGATACTATATTATCACTTGATGTAATCATACATTTTAGTTTTCCCTTCTCACTTGAGAATATTATCACGTTATCCTTATGATTGTATTATCGCTTATCTTTGTTAACTGATTTGTTCAGCTAGACTGACCCGTGTATTTTATACTCGAGTCAGACCGAGGTGTTTCAGGTTAGGTACATTTGGACTTAGCCTATTCTGCTTTCGCATGGACTCCGTTCTACTAGCTCTTTTTGTTATAGCTTTATGTGCAGTCCTTTTTGGTTTTCTACTCTGATATGTATATTCTTTTGACTTACTTGTATATTGTGGTTGCTATACCACTTGAAATGTATCATTTTGTATACTCTATGATGTATCTGTATATGTGCGTGTGTATGTGATGATCCACTATTCTGTGATGTGTTTTTCATTCAAGTTATTGTATTTCTTCGGATAGATCCTATAGCCACCTATGGCTTTGTATTAAGTATTTATTGGATATGTTGATCCACTTGAGAGAAAAAAATGGCATTGTTGACGTATTCAATAGATATTTAAGAAAACGCTACAGTTGGTCACTCCTATCCAGCCTTATTCTCAATATTAGCAGACAGTATTACCCGGTAATACTCTTTGTAAATGTGGGTCTCAGGGTGGGCCAGCACAGCTTGGCATCAGAGCTGAGTTTAGAACAAAATATGATAAACACGGAACAGAAACACATATTACGGTACATCAAAGTGTAATACAAATATTACGAATCCCTGAATCATCGTGCCTTTGTTCTTTTCATGTCCTTTAGGGTAGATAGGATTTTAGGAATACGTCTAGGAATGCATTTTATTTCTATAGTATTCCATGTTTGACTTAATGATATCAACCATGTGAATAATCTTTATCTTATCTTAACTTTCAGCTAATGGCTAGAAGAGGAAGAGGACGATGCTCGGATGCTGAGCAATCCAGTGGCTCACATTCGGACGGTGTTTATATGTCTGCCGATCAATTTATGGAGTTATTTAGGAGCACTCAGCCTCTAGCTCCTACTTGAGCATCTCCGCCACGCAAGTCTGTCTTTGCACGCTTGTGTAATGATTTCTCTCATCTTGGAGGAAAGTCGTTCAAAGGCTCTGAGTCCGTATTTAAGGTCCACGCTTGGATTCGTACATGTGAGCGCATCTTCTCTTGCAAGGATCTTTTTGACCATGACTGAGTTCTTGTAGCATCTAGCCTATTGCAAGAGCTTGCCCTTGATTGGTACGAGCTTCTCATGGTCGAACTCGTTGAGTATACTCTTTCTTGGACTCAGTTTTGGGAATGATTCGAGCTCAAATTCGTTCCTGAATCTGAGAAAGCTTTATTGGCCCATCACTTCCTTGAGTTGAAGCAAGGGAAGTCCTCCGTTTCTGAGCATGTTTCACCATTCGAGACCTTATCTAAGTATGGTCTTGAATATGTTAGCACCTCTTATAAGAAGAATCTAGAGTTTGTCTCTGGTCTTAAGAAGTATTTGAAGAAGTCTTTGATGCTCCAGCTCAAGCTTTCTTTCGAGGAGTTAGTTGACTCGGTGCTTCATCTCGAAGCCGTCGAGTAGGAGTGCGCGAGTGGTGATGAGGTTGAGGTTCGCAAGAACCCTAATAAGAAGAAGTTACCATTTCATAAGCCAAAGTTTTTCCCCTCCAAGAAGAAGAAGCCCGTTGGATCTAGCCCTAGTTCCAAGCCTATTGTAGCATCTCCTACTCGAAAGGGGTGTTTCAATTGTGATTCTCCTGACCATATGATTCAAGATTGTCCTAAGATTCTCTTCTGCCGCTATTGCAAGAAGGAAGTCCATCATACTTCCACTTGTCCTATTGCTTTGAATAATTCAAAATCTGGCAAGATGAATGTAGTGGGTGCTTCTGGAGGATCTTCTCAGCATAGAGGTACTTCTTCTTCTATTCTTGAAGGTTCATTGTTGTTTCGTGATCATTCTATTCGAGTCCTCTTTGATATGAGTGCGTCGCATTCATTCATATCAAAGAAGCTCATCGATGATTTGTCTTTGAATGTTTCTTGTATGGTTACTTCATTGAGGATTACGAATCCTATCGGGGGATCTGCAACCCTTAGCATGCTTTGTGATGATGTTGATATTTCTTTATGTGGCTTTTCTTTTCATGCGAATCTGCACGTTATTTCTTATTTGGGATTTGATATGATTATGGGTATGGACTGGATAGTGCGATACGATGCCAGGATTATTTGTTCTGAGAGAATTTTATATCTTCGACATCTAGATTCGTCTACTCAGCTATCACTTATTCTACGGAATGTGGATAATTCCAAAGCATCTTTATTTTCGCTCGACTCACGAGATGATGATGATGATATATCTTATATTCTTATTGTTTGTGACTTCTATGATGTATTTGAGCCTATTTCGGGTTTGTCACCCAAGCAGGCGATTGAGTTCCACATTGATCTCATTACAGGCGCGCAGCCAGTTAGTCGTCCTCCTACGAGGATGTCTACAAGGAAAATGAAGAACTCAAGAAGCAGCTTTTAGAGCATGAGTCCAAGAAGTTGATTCAGTCAAATTTTTCACCGTGGGGTGCCGCAGTCGTCTTCGTGAAGAAGTCCGATGGAACTCTTAGGCTTTACATCGACTATCGCAGGCTTAACGAGTTGACCATCAAGAATAGGTATCCATTACCTAGGAACGACAATATATTTGATCAATTGAGTGGCGCTAAGGTCTTCTCTCAAATCGACCTTGCCACCGGTTTTCATTAGCTCGGAGTCACGGAAGATAGCATACCTCTTACAGCTTTCCGCACTTGATATGGATCTTACGAGTGGCTCGTTATGCCATTCGGTTTGGCGAATGCTCCTACTTTCTTTGTTGATATTATGAATCGAGTATTCCGACAATACTTCGATAGGTTCGTCCTTGTGTTCATCAACGACGTCCTTGTTTATTCGATGTTTGAAGCTGAGCATGCTAATCACTTAAGAGCTGTCTTGAGTACCCTTTGTCACCATCAGCCTAAAGCCAAATTCTCCAAGCGCCATTTCTGGGAGAATAAGGTTAAGTGCTTAGGCCACGTTGTTTCTTCCGAAGGCATTTCGGTCGATCCTTCGAAGATTGAATCCATCCAGAATTAGAAGAGGCCTAAGGATGTTCATGAGATTCGTAGCTTCCTTGGAATGGCGGGTTATTACCGCCAGTTCATTAAGGGTTTCTCTCGTATTTTGCTTCCTCTCACCAGCCTTACTCGAAATGGAATTCGATTGATTTAGTCCGGCAAGTGTGAAGCTTCTTTTCAGTAGTTGAAGGAGCATCTCACTAATGCTTCTATTCTAGTGGTTCCCAAAGGGAATCAAGATCTTGTTGTCTACACCAATGCTAGTAGATTTGGCCTCGGTGCCATGCTTATGTAGAAGGATCGGATAGTTGCTTATGATTCTAGGAAGTTGCGACCGAATGAAGTCCACTATGCTACTCATGACCTCAAGTTAGCCACCATCGTATTCGCCTTGAAGATTTGGCTACATTGTCTATTAGGCGAGCGCTTCATTCCCTATATTGATCACAAGTCCTTAAAAATAGGAATAATAGTCCCACATCATAGGAAAACACTATGAAGTGAGTGCTTATATACCAAAGCCTTCAGCTCATAATAAAGTCGAGGCCTTTTGAGGAACAAAAACCCTCACCTTGGCTTGGCCCATGAGGCGGATGTAACTAAGTTGGGGACAATATCTGCATTACGTAAGGTGTGGGATGTTACAGATGATATACGTACATCGTACGGGTTTATTAAATTAAATGTTTACATTAGAAAATGTAAATTGATATGATTATGAATTAGTTTGAAAAATATTAATTGTTTGATGGTTTCTCTTGTTGCATTTACTACATTTGCATATAGTTATTATATTATTATATGTTATATATTGTATTACTTTTCCATATACACTTTCTCATCATTGTTGAGTGTTTAGTAGGTGCAGATTATGTATGTTTCGCATTTGGAGCTCGCTTTCATGCTATATTCGTTGTATATGCTTGCTAATATAATAAAAGGTAAATATCTCGAATACATATCATACTTTTACACTTATTTCCCTACGGGATGCCTCATCCTTGAAGATGAAATGTATATTTGTGCTTATATATATATATATATATATATATATATATATATAATGTGATTTTCTATGACCGAACATGCAAAGGAGATGCTGGTAAACATTTCCATAAATTTAAGGCATTAGAAAAAATTTGAGAATTTTGGAAAAAAAATTGATAACTAAAATTTGATTTTGAGTTGTAAGTTGGGATGAATGAATGGATCGTATTAGTTGGTTTTGGAAAGTAAATTATGAGTTTGAAGACTTAAAAAAAGTTTTTATTAGAAGTTTAACTAATTAATTTCGAGAACTTAAAAGGTTTAAGAGAATTTCACAATGTAGTTTCAACAAATTGTTCTTGAAAAGTTAACGGGTTTTGTGGCATTTTTCTTACATGGTAATTTTGGGGACGAAATTCTTTTAACGAGGGGAGAGTCTGTAACAACCCAAAATTTTAGTCATCGGAATTTGGAATATTTAATTGATTTTAAATATTGAAAAGTTAAATTTTATAAGTTAAATAACTTACATATCTTATAGCGATTTATTTGTTAATTAAATGGTCAAATTTAATATTTGAAATTATTTAGATAATTGAATCTTGGATTTAATATGAATGAAAACAATTTATAAGTTGATATAAAATCTATTTGAATAAGAATGAAGTTGTAAACTTCTACTTTGGATTTAAAAGTGAATAAACTGAAATTGGAAATTACTCGTTTTAATTAACGCGTAAAAATAGTTTTTGGGGCACTGTCTTGGATTTTGACAAAATCAGCTTCTTGGATCCTTAATAGTGAATTATTATATGCTGTCGAATTTCGTAGCGATTGGATATATCATTTGATTGTGCGAGTTCGAAACGCGTAGAAGTCAATAAAAGAAATTTAATTTAAAATAATTCGATTCGAAAAGCTATCATCTGAATATGATGGAATTGGCTCCCGATATATACTCCATTGTATTCGGAATAGGGGTATAACATATAGAACGTCAAGTGGCAGGCTTCCTTTGGAGTTTAACATTTTAACGTGTGAATAGTGTCGAGTTTTTCCTATAAATAGACCTCCATTTCTTCCATTTGCGAACCAAACCCAAGTTTTTATTTTTAGAAACCATTAAACCTAAAAATCCAACGACCATTATTTCACGGCAAGCTAGGAACAAAATTAGAAAAAATGTACATGAAAGTTGGAGAGCTCGACTCCGTGAACAAATCTATACGGACGAATCATCGAATCGTCACACAACATGGCAACAAAGTCGTCACGTTCATCTGCAGTTTTTCATGGGTTTCGCAAGGCACAAACGCACACTCTATGGGGGCACGACATGTGGTGCTGGATGTTGGAGTAGGCGGCGGCGGCTGGCATGCTAGCGGCGCGAGAGTGGGGGTCGTGCTCACGGTTGTTCGAATGCAAAAAAAAAAAAAAGAATAATAAAGACGCGTAGGGCCTGTAGCATGAGGAGGGAATGAGGAAGAAAGGTTATAAGTTTAAATTAGTATGTTAATTAAGTTAATCATAATTAGTTATCTCGAATGTTCAATAATTCATAACTTTTTCGTACGAGGTCCATTTCGAGCTAGACAAGTTGCGTTGAGTTCGTGTCAACGAGCATTACGCTATGGAGTTGAATTGAATAAATTTGGAGCTAGTTCAAATTTTGAATTAAATTGAACAATGTTTAGTTCAAGTTCAAACCATAGCGCTTAGACGATTTCTAGCATTTTTGTGAGTAAACTCACCTCCCTGGCCTGCTCATATTTTTATATAAGTGAGAATAAAATTTAAATATGATGTTTGTTGTTTGTTTGGATGATGTACTATATAAATTAGTTGATTTGGATATATTCCCGCCTATTAGAGTGGATGAGACCCTATTACGTTTCCCTGTAAGAGCAGATGATCCTTGTTTATGAACCCCACCACGAAGCGGTTGATTTTATTTTATGATTATATGTTATATGTGATGCAGGAAGACAGGTTAGAGGGATCTGACAGGATTTCTCACCACTGTCGATTTTACTTTTTATATATATGTTAATATATGATGTTTTGGATGTCATGTTGAAGTCTTTGACATATTGTGAATTATTTAGTGCTATGGTAGCATTAGGCCTTATTTTTAGTATTTTGAAATACTAAAATAATGATGATTTTGATTTTAAAAGGACTTTGAATAAATTTTGAAAGTATATATGTTTTATTGATTTTTAAATTATTAAAAGAAATGGATAAGTTTTTTAAAGAAATAAAAGTTACGATTTTCGATATTATGAAAGTATAGTTTTGAAAAATACTTTGAAAAAAGATTTTGGAATAAGTTTATATAAAAGATTTATAAAGGTGATATTTTTATAAATAAAGAAATAGATTTATAATTGGAATTTATAAATATTTTGTAAATGTTTTGGAGTTGTTTTGTAAATGGATTTGATAGATAATTTGATTTATAAAGAAATGGACTTTGATAGTAAAATTTGTTTTATAAAAAATGGATTTATAAATAGAGTTTTGTAAATAAATGAATTTTAATAAATAGAAGTTTTATAAAACTGAAAAGAGATTTATAAAAATAGTTTTATAAATATGGAAATGATTTATGTTGAAATTTAAATATGGATTTTTATTTAAAGGAATATTTGAAAGAAATATTTTAATGAAGTTAAATGTTTTAAAAATAATTTATCTTTTGGAAGTAATAATTCCAAATGGAATTTAAATGGTTTGAAATTTTTTTTTAAAATGTGATAAGTAACAAACATAGATTTCAACATTTATTATTGTAATAGACGTTTTCGGAGAAGTATGGAAGGCATGGACTATAACGCTGTTATTATAGTAAATGATTTCCAAAAGTAAATGTTTTATATAGTGTACGAGATTTATATATAAACATTAGTCAATCAAATCCCTATACTAATGTTTTTGGGTTGTCGTAACGATGTTTTACGCTACATTCATTTTGACCCAATAAGTTATGTTTAACCTTCCATAGTGAAATATACGAATTGATTCTTATGATCGTATTAAAGGCTTAGTGGTGTAGGAGCATTGCTTCCAATACTTAACACCCGTCCGGAGGCGTATGAACTTTGGAGTTGTATAATTATAGAAATCTATATGGCATGTCTCCAAATTGTAGTGTTGTTAAATAAACTTATATCGTTGTTATAAGTATATGGAAATATTTTCTAAGTGTTGAAAATGAAATGATTTGTGAATATGCTTATACTGTTGATATAAGTATATGAAAATGTTTCCCATTATCGATATTTTGAAATGGTTTTGTGAATATATCTTTTTAAAGATAATTTGAAATGAATATTTGGAGATTGATTTAATTGATGAAAGATTTATTAAATGGGCCTGGTGATTGCTAATGGTCCTAGATATTGTATGTTGCTTTGATAGTTAAATAACTGACTATTAAATATTTGGCCTTTTTATCATTGTTGATCAGGAGAGACCAGGGTCGGATTTATCCGAGAACCACTTCGGACCAACGTATATGTGTTTGAATGTGCAGGTTTGGAAGACATTGATATTTGGGGTTTCTCCATCATACATGATTGAGTTGCGAAAACTTCTGGATAGGTATCGTACATCTGAACTGAATTCTTTTTGGTTAAAGAATCTCTTTCTAGTTGCTCTGGAACAATTAGGAGATTCTCTGGAAGAGATTTTCTTTTGGTGGCAACATGCTATTGGGTGGTGGTCCCACTTATGGGGTCAAATAAATATGTTGTAAGAAGAAATATTTGAATATAAATCTCATCGATCTCATAAGTATCATACCAAATTCCATCAATCGAATCACTTTTTTGAGAAATACGAGACATCTAAGTCGTACAAGTAAAGAGATCTATTCATTGATAAGAAAAAGAAAAGGTGTGAATGATGATTGGATTGATGATAAAATGGAATCCTGGGTCGCGAACAGTGATTCGATTGATGATAAAGAAAAAGAATTCTTGGTTCAGTTCTCTACCTTAATTACAGAAAAAAGGATTGATCAAATTCTATTGAGTCTGACTCATAGTGATCCTTTATCAAAGAATGACTCGGGTTATCAAATGATTGAAAACCAGGATCAATTTACTTACGATACTTAGTTGACATTCAGAAAAGTATCTAATGAATTATGAGTTCAATAGATTCTGTTTAACAGAAAGACGGATATTCCTTGCTCATTATCAGACAATCACTTATTCACAAACCTCGTGTGGGGCTAATAGTTTTCATTTCCCATCTCATGGAAAACCATTTTCGCTCCGCTTAGACCTATCCCCTTCTAGTGGTATTTTAGTGATAGGTTCTATAGGAACTGAACGATCCTGTTTGATCAAAAACCTAGCGGCAAACTCCTATGTTCCTTTCATTACGGTATTTCCGAACAAGTTCCTGGATGACAAGCCTAAAGAGTATCTTATTGATGATATCGATATTGATGATAATGACGATATCCATATTGATGATAGTGACGATATTGATGATGACCTTGATA